>JAPDOI010000343.1:600000-772215 GCA_029168955.1 Aplectana chamaeleonis
ATGTCTGGAACTTGGGCGACTCCAATCCGGAAAAGAAGAAGAAGCAATAGACGTCATTCGAGTTTCTGATATCACTTTCACCGTGAATAGCCTTCTGTGTACTGGTTACCTAGATTGCCTTTCATTCACCTCTAGTGCACTCCGCCCAGCATCTCATTCCTATCCAGTCACTTGTCAAAGTATTATTTGCACTTTTAGATTTTGATTATAGCATATGAAATATATTTGCCCTTCTGAAGGCCGTTGTGGAGGATGAGTTATGCCACAGTGTCTAAAATGGAGCAGTTTATGTCAGTTGCCGAATGTAACATCAGCACTATTCCATTCTGAGTCTATCATAACTGCCTTAAGTGAATCGTTACTTTAGCATCTCTCGACAGCAATAATCGTTCCCAAAGACTTAAATAAAGATTTAAGCATAGAACATGTCCAAGTCCGTGTCAACAGCGGGTTACCGAACTCGTGTGAGCCATATGAGTATCCAAACCGTAGGTTGTCGACTTCGCCCTGTGGGCAGGTGCATAATCTCGTTGGAACACCCATCGCTATGGGTTCTCTTGCAAAGCAGTTACACTTTTTTTAGAACTCTGTCGATGGATTTCGGTGCTTAGCTTGCGCTAGCGTCTATAAAAACGAAAGTAGTTTGGCGCAATCACTCCAGCGATTCTCGGCTCAGAGCCTCTGCGAACAGGAATCGGAGTCGTCTGACAGTTCGGCTCGATCTCCAAATCTCCGGGCCACTGCCTTTGCTGTTTGGGCAAATCGGATGAGACCGGACAGCAACCGAGGCCGACCCGCAGGTTGGGAGTACGAGCCGAACTGTCGGGCGGCTCGGGGCCGAGAATCGCCTGAGTATTCAATTCTGCACCGAACCATGTTCTTTTCTTCGGATAATGTGTCCTTGTGGCTACTTTTGTGGTTTTGATATTGCTGGAATCCGTAGACACATGTTGACGGAACTTGAGGAGTTTGGATCGGGTGTAGGACATATGGCGCGGCCCTTTGTATGACAGCCGAACAGAGCGCGCAATTGCCACCCGAACGCTACCGTATGCTCGCCGCGCCATCGCGCTGCGGCCAGTCTTGCGACCCCGCATGGACTGGCCCATCTAGTGACATGGGCGCGTCACTAGATGATTCAAACGGTGACCCATCAAATGCCGTGAGCGAACCGTAAGGAAGAAAGTTTCACGATCAATTGAAATTCGTGAAATAAACATCCTTCAGCTTGCAACCGGCAGCGTAGCGGGGTAAAAGAAGGAAAGGTTGGATATGGAGGTCAGAGGTGGTTTCGTGACGGATTGTGGGAAGAAAATTTTCAGATTTCAGTAAAACGTCAGCTCTTAATTTCCTGACAAATAGTTTCAGCTTTGTGTGTTCCTTCCGTCATAAAACTTGGACAAAATTTGAAGTGACGCAGGAACACTTATTCAGCTCTTTGGTCCAAACCTTTTACTGAGAACAACGACCCTTTTCAAAAAAAAAATTGATGATCGAATTTGTATTTGATCACTATTAGCCGGAATATTTGTAGTGAATAGTAAGTAGCAGTCGAAATATCGCTGAATACATGGCAGTAGACGAATGTTGGTGTAAGGAGCAGCAGTAAGAGTTCGCTTGGACGTTTGCCAATTGTTGTCCTGCTGTCTCTGCTCTCTTCTCTGAGACTTCTAGGGACAACTCGTCCACCTATTCACCGCGCTGCGGCGGCGCGGTGGATTACTGTAGAGTCCGGCTGGCTATAACGTCGCGCCGTCCGGGTGTCACACGAAGGGCCGCGCCATTCGACCGCCATCCGTTTGGATCCATTTGTGTGTAAAGATTATTCCATAGCGTCAGAGTACTAACACCCCACTCAGCGGCCCGGTTGAAAAATTTTCAGAACTCTAAATTTCTAGATTGGCTCGTTTTTCACTACAACACGCAACGCGTCTTCAGGAAGCTGCTCTTAGCTCTGAAGAAATAGTGTTGCGAATCGGTGACTTGTTCCTCTGGTCCGGCACCAGACGTCAGTGTCGGTAATTTGGCCGACAAACTCCTTCCCGATGACATAACCCACTGGGGCGGCATGCACGTACGCGGCGGGTTAGGTTAGGGTTAGGCAGGGTTTGGGGCGTCGGCGCGTTTGATCATTGTTGTGCGAGTGCTGGGGATAATCAATAGTTGGGGTCTCAACGGGGTTTCGGCTGCCCCACCCTCCTACGTAGGGTTTGCGATGGAACGATTTTTCAGTGCTAGCCTAACCCCCCCTTAGCCCTCGCGCTGCTATCAGAAAACGCGCCGACGCTCCAAACCCTGCCTAACCCCAACCTAACCCGCCACGTACGTGCATGCCGCCCCTGTACTGCACTTCCCAGGACCAAACTCCGGTTCGCAAATGCGTCTCGACACTATGCGGCCGCACGCTCTCGAGTCGAAAGAGTTTCCAGCGCACCAACCGCGGATCTCTTAAGTCTAGGTGGGTTTCGGAAACTGGAAGCTAAAAAAATGGAGAAAAATGTATAATCTGGGGTCGGCTTTGGCGCTGGAAACCCGACCGACTTGAGCGCGTGCGGCTGCGAAGCGTGCCGAGACGCACTTGCGGACCGGAATAAGGCCTCGAGAAGCACAACACATTACCCCTAGCAAACTGTATACTGTGATAAGGGCACAAAGACCATAATACCACATAAAATGTATTTACATCTGTTTCCACCAACGTGGACTTCCCTGGGCTATTCAACTTATACCTTGACTATAATATAAGTATTGCAAAATTTATATGATTTGATTTATATTTACCCTCTTGCATACACGAGATATGTTACACGAATAAGAATAGAAATGTGAAATAAACATCAGAAGGAAGGAAAGCATCACTGAAGTATACATCACGATGAGTAATACGGGCCACGGCGGTTGACCTGTTCATTGAAGATGCACTTCGCGAGCCAAGTGTATTACAGGAACAATAGTAGTGTTCTAGAGGCCTGAGGCCCGGAAACGAAGCATAGCAACTGCGAGGAGAAACGGAGTACCACGGAGCTGCAGGAGGAAAGATTGATGACTCAGACTGCGGCGCCCGAACCAGTGCGATGGGCGTCTCTACCGTGCTTCGGCATTCGTTGCGGGACCGACCGCGCCCAGGCCTTGAGGAGCGATATCATCGCGCTTTCGCAACAAATACACTATGCTTGATCATCGACTAGGCGTGGATTAGGCTAGGGTCAGATCTTTAGCCATCAAATTCGAGCTCAGGCTGTGGCTGCTGACAAACGACTTTTCGATGACGTCATTTTATTTGTTTACGTAGTAATTATGAGGTCATCCACTTCTTCGTGTTGCATCGCAGCTTTTGTGCAGTGGCGACGGACGGGCTTCCGGAAGAATTGAGTAATTTTTGAAGCTCCATCGACATGACAGTTAATGTTCCCAAATCTAGGTATGGTTTGCCTGTGCTAAAATCCTTTCGTGTTCATCGATGTT
This sequence comes from Aplectana chamaeleonis, assembly GCA_029168955.1. Classification (NCBI taxonomy): domain Eukaryota; kingdom Metazoa; phylum Nematoda; class Chromadorea; order Rhabditida; family Cosmocercidae; genus Aplectana; species Aplectana chamaeleonis. The sequence goes on from JAPDOI010000343.1 coordinate 603,466, forward strand.
GACGACCAATTTCGTAAGAGTGAGATCAGTCTCAGCAGTCGCCAGTTCGTACGTAGAAGAACCTAGTTAGGTCAGTGTCTGAGAAGCCGCTGCACACGTAGTCTGCCATAAATATGAATTTTCTTTTGGTTTCTATCATTACCTATTCCGAAGCTAAATCTACTCTGTCTCTTCGCGCGCTTGTGCGAAGCTATGGTAGAGATTGTGAGAAAGTGTACGGCGAGAAGGAGACGCAGCATACGTGCGCTGTCGACAGCTCTAGATCATCTAGACTAGATGGAAATAAATTTCACATTGAAATAAAGGATACAAGTGAGTTCTGAGAACTTCTCCGATTTTTCTTTGTCTCGAAACTTTGAACGAACCTGAGGAATAGTTATCCTCGACGATGCCGCCAATGTTGCTAGCGCATTTTTCGCTGGAGCATTTCTTAACTCTATTTGCTACAGTACAGCTCAAAATGCAGAGCAAGAACTAGATGGTATTGCTTTAATAGGGAGGACAACAGTATTCGAACGGTCCGGACCGATAGCCTTCAGTCGTTGAGTCAATCCTTATTTCGAGCCAGCTAATGACCACGAAACTGCAAATCATCGATGTCGATCACATGGGGTTGTCTCGACCACCCTGGAAAAGCATGGAAAGCTGAGGAAATCTTATAAACACTGAAAATGTCGCTTTTCACGCAGTTTCACGTTTAGGGTCTTCCCTTAAAGGCACAGTCCAAGCTCAGGGAGGAAATCTGAGATTTCCACATAATTGTGAAGTTCACCCACCCTAGATAGCCGATGCCAAATGCGAGCTCTTAATTCCTCCGAATAAGCGAGATATAGAAGGAAGCCACCATGGGGCACCCACCTCGGGAAGCCACTTTTTTTTACGATCTTTCGAGCTCAACAGCGGCGAGATGAGCGATGGTTTCCGACAAGTAGCCCCGTTCTTCCCTTCATTCCCAGCCCCTTTCTTTATTCAGGTTGGTTCGCATGCATCGGTTGCAAATGACGGAAGTTACGAGCCTCGGACAACTCGTCCACCATGCTTCCGTAGCACAATTTTTGAGGGGCCATAACTTCGTTCTTAGTGGGTCTTGTACGATTCCAAGGACATCATTGGAATCAGTGTGGGACCGTTTTCAAGATAGACAGAAAAACAGAAAAACGATTCTGAGGTTGGACTGTGCCTTTAAGAATTTAGAGAAGGTTTCAGTAGAGAACCGTTGACAAACAAATTTTACGGTGAGCACTGCCTTTAAGCCACGTCATACATGGAGCGTTTGCCGCTATCTGCGTGTGAAGGACTTCTGCAGCAATGTAGTATTGGCGATGATAAAATACAACTCAGTTACGAGAAATCTTGAAAGAAATGTCACAAGAGAACTCAATTGGAACGCACTGTGACGTAGACGACACGAAAATTCCCCACCATGCTGCTTGTTGGAGGAACTACATATAAAGCTTGGTAAGGGACAGAAACGATGATAGGTACCATGAACAGCTGCAAATATAGAAGACCTGTTGTTCAGAAATTCTGTTGTTTACAATACTGCAAGTACATGAACATATATCTACGCCTCAAGAAGGACAATTGTGAACCACTGGGTGCACATGAACTTCAGATACTGAAGGGATTGAACAGAAACTTCTTCCAGGGAAGTAGATCTGAACGAGACAGCTTCTTTTCGGATAATTATGCCGCACAGTTGTTGAGAAGAAGAAGTAGCTACGGCTGCAACTAAACCAGCAATTCCTACTAATGTTTATTACGTCAACAACAATATGTCGAGACTAATAAATACGGACATGAAATCACCAATTCTGAAAAAGAGAGCGACAAAACAATTCCGCTTTGCTGATCCGAGCTTGACTCCTCCATTCTCCGATTCTGGAGAGTAATTATCCTCTTTTGCATGGTCGGCAAATGCACCTTACTCTAACTGACTTGTTGGTACAGTGCGTTTCATTATATACTTCTACCCCATATTTTGATGATATCGTTCCCCACCGTTATGCTGGGCTTTTCCACTATCATGGGGAATCCAAGCTGTTGAAATGCCCGAAAATCCATGTGTTCAGAATTTCATTCTCCCGAGATACTTGTTTAAAACCTTTTTTTCGGTTTAATAACCAGCTTCCCAGATGTACTCTACGATTTGTAGCTATTCCGAGAAATCGATTTAAAGAACTGTTAGTTGAGGTACGGAGAACTGAGAAGTCGAAATCGCTCACAATGTCGAGGATCGCAGTTTTCAGCTCATCAGTTGAGTAGAACTGTCTGCAGCTCGTGTATACCTTGCGCGTGATGATTGCTACGAGGTTCTTCATATTGTTCGAACTGGGGTTACATGCTGGTAATACCAACACTTTAATAATATGATGCCAAGACCATGGCGAAGGGCATCTCCTACAGTGTATCCTGAGAGGAATCTTAGTTATCCCTGCCCTCTTCTCCCCTAGGGAGACGGGAGGTGATACTTCAACCTCTTTGATACTCGTTGAGCACGCACGACAAGAAACGAAATCCAGCTGAAGCCTGTTGTCGCGACAGAATGCCCTCCACGACGTCAAATATCAGCTGCCAAAGTTGGACCTACGGAAGCAATCGATATGTCGCTTCAAGTGACTCCGACCTTCGTTTCATAAGGTCTGCCCAAATTAAATCCTACTTGTGGGAGAAGATCACATGGAGATTAAAAACCAAATTTTAATGAGCACCCTTCACCCCAACCCCAACCTCACCGTACTCAACTTGGCTGTCATGTTCCTCTGCACAGCTCGAAGAATAGCGACTTTCTGAGCGCGTGATAGGTGTAGAGACTCTTATTTGGCTTCTCAAACAATGCATTCAATGCGTTTAAACGCCCTTCAGGCAGCGAACTCGGACGTAATCAGTCCAAGTTTTACCTAGATCTGGTTAACGCTAGCAGTTGTGTTGGATATTGAATTCCAAACTCGGCGTTCTTCTCTTCCAGAGAGCTTTTACGGACGTTTTCAGTCATCACTATTACCGTAGAAGTACAGGTTTTTAGAAGAGTAGTAACATAGAAGAGTAGCTATTTATGCAAGATGGAAGTATATTATGAAACCACCGAAAATCGAAAGAAGGGTTATGAAAAAAGTTCTTGGAAAGATGAAATTCTGGAGATGTGAATATGTAGGGTTTTCCAAACACTGAATTCGCTCATCACAGTAGACTGAGCACAATGTTGTGAATCGGTGGCTTTTTTCCCCTAGGTCGGACACCAGGCGTCAGTGCCGGGGAATCTGGCCAACAGACTCCCTACAGATGACATAACCGACTGTACTAATTACCCCGGCAAGCTGTATACTGTAATAAGGACGTTCCCACGATATTACCACATAACGCTCATTTACACACTGGTACCACCTCTTTGAGCTTCCCTGGACTAGTTAACACATATCCCGACTGTGTTATAGACATTACAAAATATAAGATCCTCTTGCATACACGACAGGACATAGGATAAATTATACTAGTTTATACTACATAAGAAATGTGGAGATCTCTGATAATGCAATAAGAGAAATAACATTAACAAGGAGCAACATTACAGAGAAGAGAAGCACCACTGACCTAGGCATCACGATCCAACAATTTAGGCCAAGGCCTTGGACCTGTTAATTGAATATGCTCTTCGCGAGCCAACTGTATTACAGGAAGAATAGTAGTGTTCTAAAGGCCAGAGGCCCCGAAACGAAGCACAGCAAGGGTTAGGAGGAAAGAAGCAGCACAGAGCTGCAGGAAGAGAGACCACGCTTGGTCACGGCAGGGGCGAACACTAATGACTCAGACCGCGCCGCCCAAAGCATTCCGACGGGCGTTTCTACCGTGCTTTTGGCTTTCGTTGCGGGACCGACTGCGCCCAGGCTTCCTTTAAGTAGCGATAGCATCAAGCTTTCGCGACACTCAGCATGACGCTGGACACCAATATCTTCAGAAATCGGGTTGGAAGTACATATATAATGAAACGCACTGTAGAAAATTAGCGCACATTTCTCCGAATCAAAATTTTTTTCTAGTGGAGAATGATAAAATAGTGACGCGGTCGGAAGCCTCAAGAAATGGACCAACATCACAATTCAGTCATTAGCTTGAGGGTGTTTGTATCGAAGGGGCCAGGTGTGGTGAAAAGATTGGCGGAGCCCCAGATATTAGGTGGTTCTAGATAAGCTCAATACAATAATTTCAACACGCTCCCAAAACACTACTACATTAACGTCGCCATCTCAACCACCCTGGCGAGAGCGTATGTTGCATTCAATGAACACTTCAACTAATCATATTAGAATTCTGGAGATCCTACACGGCGTAGGAATGACCCATAGGTTACCTCTCTTGTACGATTTTGACATTATCTGACGACTCAAGGCGGCATGCTCTCCAACCGGCCAACATAGTGGTGGGCGACATGCGTGAACCGCTGACGAAGATGGCTAGAGAGCTGCCATGCGCAGAGCGTCGAGGCAGGGCATTTGACGCTCACCGCGCACTGCGCGCCGTGAACCAACTACTGGAGTGATGTTTCAAAGCGAGACTCCGTACAGGTCTTTTAAAAAGGCTCTCTTCCGACTATTCTGCGCATCGATGATCATAGGCCGGAGGACCAATATGGGTTCACAGTTGGAGCGTTCTTAGGCGGCCATATGTGTTCATCTTGAATGCATATCCACCCCTGAATGTTTGTCTCCTCATACATACATATGGATATGTAGCTTAGACAAAACGAATACATCCACAGCCGAAGCAGAAGTGTTCAGTTGAAGACTGGTATTCACGAGACTCAGTGCCGCACGGTCGCCACCAGGTCAATTACAATGAGGTTGATACACAGCGATCTCCAACACACCGCTTCTGTTTTGTCTGTAGATGTATACGCTTTAGTAAACTAGACTATACATGCATGGAATGTTCAGTCTTAATTTCTGAAGAAGGCTTTGACGCGCCCTCACCTTTATCAGCTGGTAAAACCGCTTTGTTGCCATTGTCTGATAGAAATCGTCACCACCAATCTGTCAGATGTGTCGGATGCTGCTTTTAGTTTTCCTATGAACAAATACTCGTCAAAGGCCCGACGGTACTCCTTGCTGGAAAACGGACAACTCATCAAGGATACATCAAGGTTGTATTCGACTGACCTCATAAAGTAATACACAAAGAAATTCATAGCACAAGATGTTGTAACGAAAAGGCCAGACATCAAGTTGAGGTATATCATATCAAGCTTGAAGGCACGACAGACATAACTAGTCAGCATTGTGCTGACCCACCCAAATAACACAGAAGCATTGATTAGTATCAAAGAACGATAAATGCTTCTTGCACAGCTGTTGCCTAAATGATGCATCGGACAGTAGAGGAATTCGCTTAGGCGTTCGTGCTTACGATCAAGCTTGGAGTTAATTGTAGAGCAAAGCTTTTGGGAGGGTGGAAGCGCTAGATGGGTCACCGCAAGGAAGAAAATATTTAAACAATATGTGGAGTGAAAAAGTGAAACTCACCAATACCAAATTTTCTCAGAAGAAAGACGAATGTAGCGTAACAGATAAGGATTAAAACATTTACGGTCATAAAAATACCTCCGGCTAAGTTGTATAACGAACCTCGGAACGGTGTGACCATGAAGCACAATGTTTCTCTATAGCTTTTTAAAATCTGGCTGTCTTCTGCGAAACATAGATACAAAACTTACTCTTGAGAGGGTGGTAAGCTGTATATCATGATAATCATAAAAGTCGCGGTAGTAAATGCTGGCGTTATCTGTGCGATCATGTACAGCTTTCTATACCGGCTAGTGAACGATTGGCTGTAAAATGAAGCTTTCATCAAAAGCAGAGAGATAATGCTTACTAGCCGTCTACGCCTCTGTTTTGCCTTAGCTCCAAGGTCTTACGCGCTACCAGACCCACGGAACTACACGTTTTCGTCTTGTAGTTACCCACTCACGAGCCATTCGCACACTATGGTTTATGTAAAGTGACACGCTCTCAAAGCTTCTTCCTAGAGCATAGAATCAGGCCAATTATTTCAAATATGAAATTGAGAGAAGTGCATCGGCGACAACACAAAAAACAACGTTTCTAAAATTCTCCCCTCATGAGATCGGTTGCTTAATCATGCCCATGTTCAACACGGACATCACGATTGTCTCATAGAATAACTTTATTACTTCTACTCTTTATGGCGCGGGTCATTGTCGTGCAGCAGAATCTACGCTAAATTCATTATATTGCTTGTGCTCAGAAGTTAACTCCTATTCAAATAAGAACTCACTATGATTTTCTTAGAGATAACAGCCTATCTATCGCCACATTAAGCAACAGCACAGCTGAGAACATCATACCAAAAACAGGCACGGTCTGGAGAAAAGCGCAGGTGTCTATCTGGATTTCATGATCTTCATCTCTGAAAATGCTTGGGTAGTCTACAATCGTTACTGCGCAATAAATAAAAAAGTGGAGGCTAACTCTTGCGATAGCAAGTTACCGACCATTGCCAACTGCATCAGTGATGGCCTAACGAAAGCCGGCTCCAATTACCCAATTCGCATTCCCTTCAGACAACTTCTGTTGCAATCCTGTCAAAAGCGGGTCGACTGATCCTCCTTTCTGGTTACCCTCGCAACTACAGTTACTTTCCTCAAAGCTTCTGGAATCTATCCCCATCGCTCCGCCACTCCTGTCTGACATCTCTAGGCCCAATTCGATGGTTGATCTTAACTTCCTGGAGGATGTTCCGGAAGACAGAAGATTTTTTCGACTTCACAGGATTCATTGACTCGCCTCCGCAAGCTGCAGTATTGGTGATACCTACAGTGTCTCTGTTCCTACTGTAGTTACGTGACTTCCGCAGAGGCCAGTGACGAAGATGAGAGTCAGTACCTAGGGTAGAATTGGTAGCAATCGTTTCGGTTTGTATTGTGTGCAATCGAGCTATCGGACCAAAGCGGAAAAGTCTCAAGGGGTACTTGAACCTCAAGGATGGATGATGCAGACAGGAACGAGTAAGACAGCTGGAGACAGGGCAGCAAGAATAGCTGCATGGTGCTCCCGTTTTGGTAAACGGAGTCGAGCGGTCGAAAGGTTATGAACTTCTTTCTGGTCTGCTGGAGGACGGACGGTAATTCTTAGCACTCATATATAACTCAAACCTCTGTGAAATCTCGAAAGACATCGACAACGTTACTTCTTGGGAACTCACATGTTATGAGAAATGACCATGATATAGTTAGACAACATATGAACGGTATCACCCAATGAAACCAAAGCAATGAAGATGTGACAGGGACTTCGTAGGTTCCTGAAATGCTTATCGGATAACACCAGCACTCCGCATTTAAAGGAGACACACATAACATGCAAAACGAGAAAGAGGAAAGCAACATAGCCTACGTCGAACGAATTGTTGCATAGACGACACAAAAGTTTCCTACCAAGCTGATTGTTGGAATGACTATGTAAACAACCTGGTAAGGCACTGTAATGATGTCGGTTACCATAATTAATCGCCGTGGTCGGAAACCTGGAAATACATGCGGCCAACTCTACTGCAGGTATACTTCTGTACGTACCTCTCTGAAATATGACTGATACAACCAGCCAACACAAAGACGTGTGATCTTGGAAAGAATGAACAGTAAAGGCGTCTTTTAATATGGAATGCTGTACAGTCAATGACAGGGAAGAAACTGCGGCTGCAAGCTAACCAGCAATTTGTACAAATGTTCATCATATCTACAACAACGAATCAAAGCTAATAATTAAGGAGGCAGACAAACGACAACAATAATTCATGAATGCGAATGAGCAATCCAACTGGCGCAGTCCGAAGACATCATTAGCGATGGACTCCGATTTCCATTTTCAGTCTCATGTGCATAAAGTGCCCCTGTGAACCACACTCCTTAAGTTTGGGCATCAGAAATGCACCTTCTGAAGTTAAAGAGGCTTCAAGGCAGTGTTCACGATGATTTTCTTCCCCAAGTTTTTTTGCATAAAACAATGCGGTGGCCTCCAAGTGTTACCAAAATTACGAAGAAACGGCGGGAAACGCATTCAAACGTCGTATTTCAGTGACATTATTCTATAACATGGACTAGATGTCCGGTTGGATGAACATGTTCATGGTGGTTGTCACCGGTGGATAATTGGGTCGATCGAAAATAGAAGAATATTTCATGCAAAGCGGAAATAGTTAGGGTCCTAAGGAAAGAACAGAGCAACAGAGAGTAGAGAATTGCAAAGGACGGGTCCACAAAAGATTTCTTTGCCACAACGAACACTTCCTGTGATACTTATGAGGCGGGGTGATACTTAAAGGCACAGTCCAAGCTCAGGGACGAAATCTGAGATTTCCACATGATTGTGAAGCAGACCCACCATATATAGCACCTGCCAACTGCGAGCTCTGAATTCCTACGAATAAGCGAGATATAGGAGGAAGCCACCCTGGGGCGCCTACCTCAGGAAGCCACTTTGGCACGCCCCTTTTACGATCTTTCGAGCTCAACAGTGGCGCGATAAGCGGTGGTTTTCGATCAATAGAACCGTTTTCCCCTCCATACTTAACCTCTCTCTTTGTTGAAGTCGGCTCTCATATATCGGTTGCAAACGACGGAAGTTACAAGCCTCGGACAACTCGTCCACCAAGCTTCAGTATGCAAATTTTTGAGCGGTCATAACTCCGTTCCCAGAAGGTCTCGAACGATGCCAGAGACATCATTGGGATCAGCGTGAGACCGTTTACAAGACAAGCAGAAAAAGAGAACAACGATTGTGAGGTTGGATTGTGCCTTTAAGGATTCCAAGCACTTCCGGTGCGTTTTTCTCAATTTCTACGTCATTTTAGTTATACCCGGGGGCCACTTAATCAATATAGCGAATAATCTCAAAATTGAAGATTATCGTGAACACTGCCTTTAAAGGCAGTGTTCGCGATAATCTTCGAATTGAGATGTATCGCTATATTGATTGTTTCGCCCGCGAGTAAAACTGAAATGAAGAAGAGAAAAACGCACCAGAAGGGCACGAAATCATTTACTCTCAACCTGCCTCTTTGCTCTCACAGGAACTGTCAGTTGTGACAATTAAACCCTTTACACTCGTCTCTTGCTATTCTCCGCTCTCTGTTGGTCTGTTCTTTCCTTCAGACCCTAACTTATACCGTTTTGCCTAAAAAAATCTTCCATTTTTGACAAGCCCCATTTTCCACCGCTGATAACCGACGTGAACATGTCCAACCAATCTGTCAGCTGGTCTTGACCAGAGAATAATGTCACTGAAATAAGACGTCTTAGTGCGTTTTTTGCCGTTTCCTAGTAATTTCGGTAACACCTAATGGTCAACACATTGTTTTAAGTGAGAAACTCGGTAGCGAAAATAATCGTGAACTCTGCCTCCGAATTGAGAAAAAATGCGGCTGGTCTACCAATCTCCGGCCGTCATCTGGCACCCCGTTCACCAAATGAGAAGAGAAAGAAACTGATGAACAAATGATATTGTACAAATTGGGGGAATATGATAAAATATTTCATATGATTACATTGTATTTTACGAAAAAAGTGAGCATCTGCAGACGGGGCAGAAGTGGTCAGTTCAAGATCAGTGTGCACGAAACTCAATGCCACACGCTCGCCATGAGTTGAGCAAGAGCGGTGGAATTGTATTGAGATTGATGGGCGTTGGTCTACAACCGACCGCTTCTGCTTTCCCCGTAGATTTATATGTTTTGGTCAACTAGACTATACTTTGGGATGTCTTTTCTGAACATCGGTCAGACTTTCCTTTCACTCAAGTCACCTGAAAGAATGATGTGCTCGATTTGATCAAGAGGTTTTAGCTTAATTTTGAAGTTATTGACGATCAAGTCTTACTTTCTTAAGAGTTTATTGAGGAATTCCTAGTTCGAAAAGTCAGTTTTCATTTTTCTAGATTTTTTCGACGTAGCTGTAATATACATAGGGCACTAGAGCTAACATTTTATAGAAAAACTCGGGAACGAAATTAATCGTACGTTGCCCTCAAGTTCAGCAGATCCTAAATGATGGGGAACGATACCCTGCATGCGTTGTTGTCTAAGACTTTGGAGACTTATGTATGGACTAAGAGAATTTCGCTCAGGAATGTAGAATAGTTGAACTTTCCTGTAAGCACCTCCTCTGGTAGAAATTGCCGCACAAGTGTTGGGCTCGGGCCGCATCGGCTCCTACAGGCACCGAGGCGGAACTAGGGCGGATCCACAGCGCCAGCGCCGTAACGGCTCCGCGATCGGTAGGTGAGCCTTTACAGAAATAGGACAGACTGCGAGTAACTCGCTTAAAATTAATTATGAGTTATAACACAACTTGGCGGTGTCTAACAACAAAATTATGCATCTGCAGTTGTTACGTTATCTAACTGGCAGAAACAGACGGTACCCCCTTACTGTGACCAGGGAAATACGGTATGTACCTTAAACTTGGTTAATTAAACCGGGGACAATCTCCTTTTACCCGACACAGTGGATGCGGGGTCGCTGATGCATTTTCGCGAGGCCGGTGGGTTTCTAAAACGGAACCGCTGTGGTACTATCGCGGTAATATCGCGGAGTTGTCGAGGCTCAAGATACTGCAACTGAATCGTCTCAGCACAGTGACCCCTCGGTACTGTCTCGGAGCCGTGGGTCGCAATACTTTTCCGGCTCTGTCGCGGCTAGTTCTGCTAGAGGCGGGCTAAATTGGGAAAAACCGCTGCGGATATCTCTTATTTTTCATTTTTCAAGCACCGTATAGCTGCTTTTTTTCTGTAGCTAATTTTCAGGTTCTTGATAAGGAAATTATCAATCGAGTAGTATTTTGTTAGCCTTGAAACGTTCCACTAGCATTACTTCAACAGAATATCGATGTTTTACCCAAATACGCTCAACAGTACAATAACTAATCTGCTGTAACTCAGAGAGTACATTTCGCTAAACACAACCAATAATGACCCCTCGAAGCTAAGGCTTCTGAAGTTCGAGTTGCTTGAAAACCAAATTTTTTGAATTTTCAATGATTCGGAATTCGGAAAATCATTTTAAGCTATTTCGAGTAATACATTTCGGTCCGAAGTATAGTGAGTTCATTTACTTACCGCAAACCATGGCGTATAACTCCATTCAGCAAAACGTAGCGCAGCTGGAATGATCAAATTTGCTTATCTCGTCAAAAATTGATCCTAAAATGTTGCATTTGACTCCGAATGACCTCTTTCTCCAAGTGACCTTCCCTTGTGAAAAATTGCTACACAATTGTTCCACATCCTTCTTCGACTGTTGAAGCGACCAAAAAACTGTGACTGTAGCCGTTATCAAGATAAGTTCCCACGAAAAGCATTTTTATTACAGACACGGCAATGTTGAAGCGTTTTGGTATCTGATAAGCCAGTTCACAATGACCGGCCTACACGTGCTACTGCTGTCCTTCGCTGTACTGGTGAGCTATTCTTCGGCTTTGCGAAGTTTCAGCATTGACCACGCTAATAACCAGTTTCTCAGAGATGGGAAGCCGTTCAGGTGTGTTTTGATCTGTTTTGAACAACCTTCACCTTGTCTTATAATTTTCGGAAGGAGTCTTCTATCCAATCTCCAACTAGCGAAAAATGCTTGCTTGTATGTAGAATCCCTGACAGCCAGGAAAAAAAATCAAAATTGTTCGGAATGGCGGGTGATGGATTATAACTCCTACCTCTTCTCAGCAGTTTCTGAAAAAGTCACCTGAGAAATCAACGCAATTTGCGCGATGGCTTCACGTAACCTACTTCAAGTTCACTGGTAACTTCAAGCGATGTTACATGTAACTTGACGAGATTTTCAATTTATGTCACACGTAAACTGCGCTAATATTGCATGCAATTTGCACAGCATTGCGAGTAACTTACAATGTTGTTACATGTAACGTGACACCGACAAGCAACGCGGCCTGCTTGCCGGAGCGATATCTGGGCCCGCCAGCGTTTGGATGGGAGATTCAGTCATTGTCAAATTATACAACAAGTATGCTTCACGCATTATCTTATGTAACATATCCGTCAACAGTCTAATTGCATGCAACATTCCACAGTCTGGATAGGTTATATGTGCGATAAAATAGCACATTTAGATCATGTGGTAATGCTTTATGTCACACGGTTGGCTCAAACTCGGTGTACCTATGTTATAGCATATGGCAGCGAGTTTGCTCCAACCTTCAATAGAGAATGCAAATATCACTAGGATCCATGCCGACTAGGATTCAACTCGGGTGGTGGCCATCGTGTATTCCAACCCCTGAAGAGGTGGGAGAAACAGGAGAGACGCAGCGAGTGGGCAGTCGTTACCCCCGTGTTGCGTCCAATCAGAAGCCTCTCTCCTCCCCCGTTTCTACCGCCTGTTCAGAAGTTGGAATACACGATGGCCACCACCCATTCAACTCGCACCATACAATATGCATACTTACTATGTTGAAGGTCACGTGTAAGTTAACGTTGTAAAGAGAAGTCGCAGGTAACATGCTTAGAGTCCCTGACTGGTAGATTCCTCACTTGCCCGAGAATTCCTGAGTCGTCGCGCCGGACTCTAAACTATCACCGTACATCCGAGATTTAATAGATGATATAAGAAAACGCCATCACTACATTTTGCTCCTCATGATAGTATTAAAGGCAGGGTTCGCGATAAAAACGACTTTTGAGCTCTCTTCATAAGAATGTAGATTTGGCCATCACAAAAGTAAAAGTAAGTGAAAAAACTCGGAAATTAGCGGGAAAACGCTCAAAAACAAAGCATAACGGCTAATTACTGGTGTCGGCCGGCCCCTAATTAACGTGATTTTCATTAATGCTTGCTTATCCGACATTTATTTTGCTGTTCAAGTAATCAGTAGTCTCCAGAAGTATTCAGAAATTACTTTAGAAGCAAAATAAAAGTTGACAAAACAGGCTTTTACCCAAATCTCGATAATTGGGGGCGGGAGGACACCAAGCTATAACTTTCTACTGAGCGTTTTTTCTCCAATTTTTTATTTATTTTCACTTTTGTAATGGCCAGATCTTCTATTCTACGGTGATAGCACAACAACCGATTTTATCGAAAACCCTGCCTTCAACATATAATAAATAAGCTCAGGACTTTTCGAGACTACAATACCAACAGATTCATGAGATTGAGCAACTGAATACCACTGAGAGAAGATTCACACGTTTAACGTTGTAGGTTCCTTCCAAGACGCACGATGTTGCAGTGACACACTCAAACGCTAACGTCGGACAGGGAACGAGATTCTCATGCCGTAAAATAGCGTGTTTCGCTGTGTCGATTGCGTCCAACACTACTCATTGTACAACACCATGGAAATTTTCGCTACCTTGGAGAATTTATTCCTGGACTTCCTTGTTTTATTTTAGAAGAGAACTCAAGTTACATGATAATTTACGCATAAGGAGATTGAAACGACAAAGCATTTCCAATTTAGGCTGAGTTTCGATGTGTACAGGCAAATTGAAAGAACATTGTTGTGAATTTTCTCCATGATGTCGTAGAATGAGTAGTGTTGGACGCAATCGACACACCAAAACACGCTATTTTACGGCATGAGTAGTTCGTTCCCTGTCCGACGTTAGCGTTCGAGTCAGTGACACAATGATCACATGAAATTATGAAAGCGGCGACGCTCAGGTCAATCGATATTGGCGGAATGAATTCGAGGAGTGCAGCTTTCATTTCTGGGGTCAGGGGCTCTCTACACACAGCGGGAGGAGTTGTCCCGTCTTTCGCAGATCGAAACCTCACGCTACTCGACGGATGCGAAGGGGTCCCGAATGGAATGAGAGCCACGAAAGGCGAGACAACTCTTCCCTCGGTGTGTAGAGAGCCCCTGTCCCCATTTCTGCGAAAACGGCTCACATAGTACTCATTCTGCCAATACCGATTGACTCCAGCGTCGCCGCTTCCAGAATGCCATGTGATCAATGTGTCACTGCAACCTTGCGATACTGCTGCAGTCACATAGTGCCGTTTATTTATTTATTGACTTATTTATTTTTGAAATAGATCCCCTGGTGATCTTGACAAACCCTTGTATCTCATCGGTCAACGCAGAAGGAGTACGGTAATTGCGTAAGGTGTACACGGAGTGTACACCCTTCCTCTGCATCTCTGCCCGGCATGGTCGCGACCGTTGGAGTGCGCAGACAGCAGGGGTGGCGGCAATTCAAATGCATTGAGTTAACGCTGCAGAACATGCAGCGGAATTGACGGCGATTTTGTTTGAAATTATCTCAAAAATAGCAAATGCTGAAGTTTATTCACACATGTTGATGTGTAATCTCCTGAAATCATGCGAATTTCTTTTTCTTTCAAGAATTAAAGCGTTCTTCATGATTTTTTTGGGGGGAACAAAAGGAGAGAAATCAAGTTTCAGTAGTTATCTAGTATTTTTACGCTCATGCAATTAAGTGAACAATTAGAATGAACGGAAATATGTCAGTAAAACAAGATGTTGTCCAAAAACTGCGACGGGAAGGAGGAAACAATTGCGAACAAAATGAGCACCAGATTTTTTGGGGTGCGCGACGCCTGGACTGGAGGGTAGAGCCCATACAGAATCAATAAAATGGAAAATTGCTCACATAATACTGAACGATAAAAATTGAAAAACATTTCTCCAATTTCTCCTCATGTGCCATAGTTGAGGCGAAGAATTTCACGTCCCTACTTTGCTTAAAATGGTAATTTTTTGTGATAGCCAAAGGAAATTTGCTTTCTTTACTTCTTTATTCCACGTTTCCAAGATTAGACCGAACGTGCACATCTCAATTGCTCTCAACTTCGGAGGCTGATACGGCACTGGCAAACACCACCTTCGTGTTCAGTGGCAGAACCGAGCAGAACTGGATATCTTGCCAGTGGGAGGTGGCAAGCTATCCATGAGGGTCGTGAGAATTTACGAATAAAATGAAAAATTGGAGTGGGGATGTCAATTTTTTAGTTTGAAAAATTTATGAGTTGATTCTTTATTTCAAAAACATTCGAATTGGAAACAATTACTGAACGATTCTTAGAGAAATGGAACTTTTCACTCAGCAAGCTTTGCATTTGTTAGAAAATAACGAAAATTGACGCAAAAATTTTGCCTGTGTTAGAAGGCAACGAAAATTTCACAAATCAATGAGGGATCGTAGAGTTTTTGGATAGGGTCCTTGGCTGGTACTCGCCGTGACTTCTCCGAGACTTGCTCAAAGGCTAGTGGACGAGGTTCGAAGGTGCTTTTCGAATTTTATATCAGCTCTGAAACCCAGGGATTTTTAATTATTTCAATGCAGGCTTGAAACCTCTACCTCTTCCAAAAACTCGTCTACGGCTAAAATCTTTCTATCAGTCCTTAAGCCGCTCAGCATGCAAATGCGTTGCGCGGCTTTTCCATTCAAAGCTTCTCGGCACATTTTCTCCTGTACTTGAAAAAGACATGAAAAATATTCTTTATTCATAATTCTTCATCTTTATTCATAATTCTTCAACCGGTAAAAGTGCACATAAAATAAGACTAATGTTTATAGCACCGGATCAAGCTGACGTGAAGCTGGAGCAATTATTTGGAGGCTGTGGTCCTCTGAAAAATTGGATATCAACAAAACTATTCTCCATATAGGAATAATAATAATTTTCACCTGGCGAGATCTGAAACGTCTGCCTTTCTCTCTCTGCGGTGTCAGCACCGACCTCGGTTGAGATAAACGACGCTTGATAAGCTTTGGAACCATCACACCATAATCCTCCTCCTTTATGTTCCGCAAAGTGGACCCTAGTTTGTCTATCAATTGCACTGCCTTCAACGGGTCGTCACGCGGGATACTGTGCGCTACCAAATGTAGACGATCGAGTTGCTGTAAAAAACATGGAAAGGGATGCAGAATGTGAGCATCAACAATACAGGCACTGGTGGTCGCGAGCGGATAGCTCTGAGCAGCTCTGAGCAAACAACTTCTGAGGGTTTTTTCTTTTTGTTGGCCGCAAAAAAAAACCCGTCTTGCGAGAGTTGTGCGCTTAGCGTGAATGATGCCCTGTCGGCCGAAAAGCTTTCGTTGGACTTTTAGAACGCACTTGAACTGCGAAGAAGTGATTCCGCCCTTCGGATAAGTCCTAAATAGTGATCTCTCTTCCCACCGCGGTAGGGATGGTCGCGCAACATTATCTGATACAATTCTAAGTGACCTCGTTCAGTGCTACTAGCTGCAGCTGGGAAGACTTTCCGTTTGCGAATGCTCAAAATCTAAACTCGAAATCGCCCCACAGAGTTTGACTGCCAATGCGTAGGCTATCCAAAGACTTGTTGATAGAATACACAGCCGCCACCTGCAAGGCTGCCCTATCATCAATGCGGCGCGTCTTACATCGGGGAGCCACGTCGCTGTGAGCTGCGCCTTCGATCAACAAGCCCACCAAACTCCTGGGCGCCCCTGCTCTGCCCGCCACATAGTAGTGTTTAAACAATTATCGTGAATGAAAAACGCACCACTTCGACTCGGTCCACTGCTAATTTTATCTGCTCTTGATAGAGACTTGCTGTCCCTGTCACATCAGCATCGCTGTGTTCGGCGCTCTCCTGATCCTGACTAGCAGCATAACTCTCAAGAGGGGGTTGATTTTCGGCTTCCGGTAATTGCTCCTCTTCTCCATTTATTGTTGAAGATTGCTCCTCTTCTTCATTTACAGGTGCTTCGCTGTCTAAAAAAGCCAAAATTAAATACGAGAATCTGGATCTGATATTAGAAAAAAAGATTCACCATCTCGGTTAATCATCCATGCGTGCGCATGCTTGCACGCGATTCCTGATTTAACGCCTTGTGGGCACGAGCATAAAACAGAGAATGGGCAGACGCCGCATAACAAGCAATGTGAACTTTCCTAAATAAAAACAGTTGTGAAAATTATGTGAAAGAGGATTAAACAAGCTCACTGTATCGCAGGTGCAATCTTTTTTAGTGACGATGTAGTGATCCTCAGTTGAAGTGAACGATTGAATCTTCCACTTGTCTTCGGAGATCCTCCAAAGCACGGCCTGTTGCGGGACAGCTTTTCGGTGGCTTCTCATGTTTTGCTTGAAACGAAATTTCCCGTCAACAAGTAGCCTTTTATCCTAAAAAGAGGCAACTGAAAAGCATTAGTGAAACCGCAAGCTGTTGAAAACTCACATTGACGTCGTGATCGCGGATAATTTCCATCACTGAGTCCATCAATATTTGAACAACGCAGTCCATCCTTTGGTTGCTAGATCGGTTCAGATACGTATATTTCAGAGTCCTATGCCACCTTTCACATACCATACTTGTGTTCGCGATGGCATCGACTCTATTATATGGAGCCCATTCAGACTCTCTCGCCAAATAATTCTTCTTCAAGTAGTCTGTGAACTCAATTGCGCGTTCCCCTTGATTACTGAGATCCTCAAAAAGCGAATTCTTGATGTTCGCGAAACAGACTCGATTGGTTTGGCTGAATAGTGATTTCATGATGCTGTACAGTTTGAAGTCCTCAGGATTTTTTCGCGTCTCAGGAAATAGTGACTTCATCTTTGCAAAAATTGCGCGTTGGACGTGCCAGCTGCATAACAATTTCTCTGTTCTGTTTGCAATGAAGACGCTATTATAGGCGTTCCAAAAAGATGGCGCATCATCTGACAGGAAACATCTCGGATGAAATTCTGGGTGAAGCTTCTTGATTTCTTCGAACAGCTTCATGCACTGCTCCTTTCTGACAGAGTCCGTTAAAAGGAACGCTGAGGGAATCCCCTGCCATAATCGTCCGTAGTCATCAAAGTGGCTAGCTTTAGCTGGTATCGAGTGACATGAAATGTGTCATCAATCGCAACGCCTTTGTCCGCGTACCGCTTCAGCATTTCCAACTGTGTAGGCGTAATTATTATCAAACAGAATCCACTGAACTCGTCCGTGTATGGGATCTCAAAGCGTCTGATTCCATCAAACTTATCTCCTGCTTCAAATCTTGTCTTCACTGAAGTTAAGTCATCGTTATCCAATCGCCCAAGGTGTAGAGCAAGGCTATCCTGCACGCATCGAATATCGGACGCCGTAACGTAGTAGAGGCGACTAGTTGGTTCCCGAAACTCCATTCGAATCGCCCTTAGCACATACGGAACAGGTATTTTGAACCGCAGAAAACGAGCAATCTCCTCCTTATCAGCATCCGACATAGGCAGGGTTGACGCATCTATATCATGTCCACAATGAGCAGTGCAAAACGATGCGCTGACAGAGCCGTCCGCCCGGAATATACGCATCTGAAAGGAAGGAGATCAACAATAATAAAGTTCTCTCAGGCCCGTATTTCTCTTCATTCGCAATCGTTGCGAGAGAGCGAGCCAGGATACGGAGACAGTCCGGCAATGGACTGAAGAACGGCAATTTATTAAGAATTCATCCATCCACCCAGTCGATATCGAGTTCGAAAATCTGTTAGGGGTCGGGCCTGTGGTGGTGAGCAAAGGGGTCGGGCGTGTGGTGGTCGCTTATATCTAGCTTATTTGGAGGAAATGAGATCTGGCATTTGGCACGTGTTATTCAGGAGGGGTCTTCTACAAAATTACATGAAAATCTCAAAAATCATATCTGAGGGTGTACTGTGCCTTTAATAAATAGTTGGGATACTATCGAAAAATAGAATATAGAACAGTTCTGGGTGGTATCCATCGGGTATCACCACTCCTGAGGAGGCGGGAGAAACGGGGAAGGAGCGAGGTTCCGGACGCAACACGGGGCTAGCCCATTTTGCGTTCAATCAGGAACCTCGCTCCTACACCGTTTCTCCCGCCTTCTCGGGGTGTTAATACACGATGGCCACCACCCAACAGTACTTCGAAAGTGTCGAGTTTCCTTGGAAAATTTCCAAACTTCCAAAATTGTAAGAGTTGAACCCTGTTGCAGCACGCAACAAGACTATAAGCATACTGGTATACCAGGTTCCCGGCACGAATGACCTTGTCCCAGCACGATGTGCGGAGCGAGGTAGGAGACGGCGAAAGAGTGTGGGGGGTGAGAAAGAGACACAGCATACGAGCGCACACGCACGCGATGGACGCGAGCAAATTTGGCTCCGAAGTGGAGTTTACAGTCTATCCCAAAGGAAAAAGACGGTGGTGCAGTTGCGTCCTTTCACCAAGTATCGTCAATTACTGGATGGGGGGGGGTAGCCGCGGCGATCAGCAATCGCACTCTGAAAGAGGCCTTACTGAGGCATAGAACTGAGCTAGCCGTGGCTACAGTATACTCAGTGAAGGTACGCAACTACACCGCCGACCTTTTCCCCTTGGGATGGACGGTAAATCCGCCAAAATCTAGAACAGCTGTCTGCTTCATTCGGATTGTTGCAATACGTCTTGTTCGGAGCATTATGAAAACACTGATAACTACGAAACTCGCTCAAAAACATTGATAGAACAAGCTAAACCAACCTTGACAAAAGATGAGCAGTTCTTCACAGCGATTTTTGATTTGTGTGTAACTCGAACACCTTTCCCTTTCGTATGGTACTCGCCAGCCCTGAGAGAAGCGTCAGTCAATATGTTCTCGTCTACTGGAATCAAAAACGTCCAACCTGTTGCACATATAGTGCTTCACGACGTAGGTATCGTAGCTGTAAACCGCTTTCATTTTCCAGTAGGTTATGTGCAACCTCTGCATCGCTTCTCTCCATGTCTGAAGAAGTTTCACATGAATATAATGATGGATTTAGAATCTACCTAGGATTCACCGCACACCTGGATTTTACCGAAGACAACGCGAAAACGCCGCGGAAACGAGGTGCATCTACCAAAAGGCATCCGCCGCGAAAATGATGCTTTTTCACCGTTTTTTCCCAAAACTGACGCACAACAATCGGAAGACAGAGGAAAATCTTTAGAGCACCGTAATCCAACCGAGCCGTGAATTGAAGGTTTTGTGTGAGATCGCACCAAACTTCATATTACACGCATAACGCGCCGGTTTTTTTGGCAGCGTAGACGCTATAAGGTAATTTTAGAACGTCTCTTTAATTTTGAGGACTCCCCAGAATTTTTGTGGGCGTTAGTCCAAGCACATGCTTCAAATCTGTAGTACTCTATTGGGTTTGCGACGAATATTAGCCTAGAGGAGCGCATCACGATTTGCGAAAGGAGCGTCTTTCTAATAAATCAAGGAAAGCGAATCCGAAGCTGTGTTAAACTTGCGTCAAAACCATGCGTATCTCCATCGCTTACCGTGTTTTTTTTATCACCGAACGCATTTTCGGTCGATTTCACAAAATCGGCTTCTATTGTACATGCCACTGTCAGTTTAGCGCGAGGTAAGCACAAACGGGGCGATACAGGCCTGAAATGCGTTCTTTAGTGCATTCGCACACAACGCGTTTTCTTCCACAGCCTAAATGGAGTACGGTGCCAAAACGATTTTTCCCTGTGTCTCGGTTACTGTAACTGACGCGAATTCACTGAGACAGCCAGCACAACCATGATTGCAATGAGGACGCCTTAATGCAGCAGCGGAAGTGGCTCAATTGGTAATCCACTACTCACCTCGAAATCATCTTCTGATTGAAAATTCACTGAATCGACGGTGAAGGCTTCATCTTTATGTTGTTCGACGAGATGTTCGTTCAGGGCTTCTTGTCCTCGTGTTTTCTCGGAACACAAAGGGCACACGTATGGCATAGAATAATGCTCTGACTGTGAATGCATGCGTCTCATGTGACTCTTGAATGCTTCTCTGTTGGAGGTTCTGTAGACACAGTCTCCTTCTTTGCATATAAAGCAAACCCGCTTTTGCTTTTGATATGCCTTCAGCCGCCTTTTTCCATCAACGCCGTGTACGGTCCTTAGATGAATCAGGAGCTTGTAATGCGTGTACGACTTCTCACACAGAGGGCATCTTGATGATCCTGCTATCTCCGGCATCATTCCTAGAAAATCCAATTTCGAAGAATGACCGCTAAAAGATCTATGATTTCACACGCCATGTCTAATTTTGAGGCGAGGCTATTGCAATTCACGCTCGCAGCACGCGACGCGGCGGACTTGTATACAGGCCTCCTCGTCTCAGCTGATCGTGTGAGAATTCCTGATCTTTTTAGTTCCTCTGATTTATAAGGCCCTCTCTCAACTGTTTTAGGTGCAAAACTAGTTTGGGGGTGCACGCAGAACTAAAGTAAGGAATGAATGATATCGCTTTCAGAAATCGATGTCATTCCATGGGATTTCTAAGAAATATTAAATGAAAACGTTACCACATATCCGATAACAAAGGAAACTTTCCTTTCCACGTAAGAAGTTTTTCATTTCCATGGATGGATCTTGGGTGGCCCCCCAAACTGGTTCTGCTCCCTGTTTTTATAGCTAAAATGATATGAGCGCTAGATTAGCTTGACTCGGTAATATTTTCATTTCAGGATCAGCAGATGGGATTTCTCAATCTCTGAAAAGTTCTCATATCTTGTGCTATGATACCCGATTCACGAAAGAAGTCTATATGGGAACAATTCTTTAAAGTTGTGATTTGTTTTCGGTCTGATCTGCCTTCGTAACAATTCCCATTGTTTTTCGTCTTTCTTAGTACCACAACTCTGAGCATGGATCGTGCCCGAATCAATATTATTTGTTCGGGTCGGCGCGGAGCCATATGGCGATGAAAATCGGAGCGACCCGAACGAAAAAATCGGGCATGACCCATGCTTAGAAAAAGGTACGCTGAAAGAGAAAAACAACGAGAAATGTCATAAAAGCAATTTGAGCCAAAAACAAACCTAAAGTAAAAAGAATCACATCTTTAGGCTGCCCTGATTCACGAAAGAACTCTATATGGGAACAATTCTTTAAAGTTGTGATTTGTTTTCGGTCTGATCTGCCTTCGTAACAATTCCCATTGTTTTTCGTCTTTCTTAGTACCACAACTCTAAGCATGGATCGTGCCCGAATCAATATTATTTGTTCGGGTCGGCGCGGAGCCATATGGCGATGAAAATCGGAGCGACCCGAACGAAAAAAAAATCGGGCATGACCCATGCTTAGAAAAAAGGTACGCTGAAAGAGAAAAAACAACGAGAAATGTCATAAAAGCAATTTGAGCCAAAAACAAACCTAAAGTAAAAAGAATCACATCTTTAGGCTGCCCCGATTCACGAAAGAAGTCTATATGGGAACAATTCTTTAAAGTTTTGATTTGTTTTCGGTCTGATCTGCCTTCGTAACAATTCCCATTGTTTTTCGTCTTTCTTAGTACCACAACTCTGAGCATGGATCGTGCCCGAATCAATATTATTTGTTCGGGTCGGCGCGGAGCCATATGGCGATGAAAATCGGAGCGACCCGAACGAAAAAAAATCGGGCATGACCCATGCTTAGAAAAAAGGTACGCTGAAAGAGAAAAAACAACGAGAAATGTCATAAAAGCAATTTGAGCCAAAACAAACCTAAAGTAAAAAGAATCACATCTTTAGGCTGCCCCGATTCACGAAAGAAGTCTATATGGGAACAATTCTTTAAAGTTTTGATTTGTTTTCGGTCTGATCTGCCTTCGTAACAATTCCCATTGTTTTTCGTCTTTCTTAGTACCACAACTCTGAGCATGGATCGTGTCCGAATCAATATTATTTGTTCGGGTCGGCGCGGAGCCATATGGCGAAGAAAATCGTAGCGACCCGAACGAAAAAAAAATCGGGCATGACCCATGCTTAGAAAAAAGGTACGCTGAAAGAGAAAAAACAACGAGAAATGTCATAAAAGCAATTTGAGCCAAAAACAAACCTAAAGTAAAAAGAATCACATCTTTAGGCTGCCCCGATTCACGAAAGAAGTTTATATGGGAACAATTCTTTAAAGTTTTGATTTGTTTTCGGTCTGATCTGCCTTCGTAACAATTCCCATTGTTTTTCGTCTTTCTTAGTACCACAACTCTGAGCATGGATCGTGCCCGAATCAATATTATTTGTTCGGGTCGGCGCGGAGCCATATGGCGATGAAAATCGGAGCGACCCGAACGAAAAAAAAATCGGGCATGACCCATGCTTAGAAAAAAGGTACGCTGAAAGAGAAAAAACAACGAGAAATGTCATAAAAGCAATTTGAGCTAAAAACAAACCTAAAGTAAAAAGAACAGTCCACATTGAAGAGGGTTCATTCGTTATATCAGGCCAGCCCACTAAAGAAAGTAACCCCACAAACAACCCAAATGGCTTTTAATAGGGTCATTATACACCACTAAAAACCGCCATCAGAAATTGAACAATCCTATCCATTGCTATTACAGAAATTTAACCAACATTTGAAACTCACCTAGCGATCAGAGCACTTTCGTCGGCCTGGGATTGTTTGAAGAAATCGAAGATCAGTGACCTCAAACCATTTCAGTGTTTCCCAACATCCGTCGTATGCAGCACTGCTCGAACCCAGACGGCCTTTTCCTACAAAGGTGAATTCAAGAATATCGCCGAATTGTTCGACAGCAGAATTTAAAAAACGACGATTTTGCGAGCGATTAAACATACATCGAAATGCACTTGTAAAGACCACTCACTCACTGACTGCGAGAAACCAGTTTACTATGAGTTAAAAATGGTTACTAAAAAATTACAATAGATGTTTCGAAGTTATGGAGGACATTTTCTACAAAATCGCCGTCAATTCCGCTGCATGTTCTGCAGCTTTAACTCAATGCATTTGAATTGCCGCCACCCCTGCTGTCTGCGCACTCCAACGGTCGCGACCATGCCGGGCAGAGATGCAGAGGAAGGGTGTACACTCCGTGTACACCTTACGCAATTACCGTACTCCTTCTGCGTTGACCGATGAGATTCAAGGGTTTGTGTGATCTTGTGGCCCTAACGCAGATACCAAGAATGTAAGGCATATTCTGCAAAGTTGCGCTTCGTTTTCCTGCCCGAATCAGACCCTCTTCCTCGATGTTAGGGTATTATGACTATTCAAAGTTACGTACCCCATTCTCAACTAATGACGGAAATTCCATCTCATTAGTGAAGAAGAACTGTACCGTATAATAAAATGAAGTTTATAGGTACATTGCCGGATCGATTCACTACTTTCGAACGCATCCTGATCAATGGGAGGCTCGGCTTCAGTCCGTTCGTGCTGCTGGTCTGAACGCCATCGAAACTTACATTCCATGGAATTTCCACGAAACGTACAAGAACAAGTCGGTCATAGTTTATTATTTGAGTGTATTTAGTTGATAGAGTATACCACGACGTGCGCATTTGCAAAGTCACTGTGGCTCTTCTGCAGCCCCATAAATGTATCTGTTCGACTTCACAATGTCAGTAAAATCTTCCCTTTTAGATACGATTTCACAGGAATGCGGAACTTCTCGCGCTTCTTCGAGCTCGCGGCGCAGAATGAGTTGGTGGTGATCGTTCGACCTGGGCCATACATCTGCGGCGAGTGGGAAAATGGCGGACTCCCATACTGGTTGTTAAAGTATCCAAACATAAAACAGCGCAGCTCGGATCCGAAGTAAGCAGTCATCTAGCAGCCGACCGTTCTATATCTAAACACTATTGTGGATATAAGCACATAGATATCGTTTCAAGCTTCCTCCGCGAATCTCTGGCCTGGTGGGACGTTTTGCTGCCAATGATAAGGCCGTATCTGTGGCAAAATAATGGCCCAGTGATAATGGTTCAGGTGAGCTTGCACCGAACTTGGTCGTCGTGAGCTGATAAAATTAGGGTTGAATTCAGATTGAGAATGAGTACGGTGGCTTCGGATGCGATCATGACTATCTGCATGCGTTGCGAGACAAGGCCATTGAGAAGCTTGGAAACGACACGGTGCTCTTCACAAGTATGTACTGTTCTCCGTTCTGGATTTCCGTACTCTGATTTGACTGGTGACCTATGTACAGTCGGCAAACTCGCTCTAGCTCTTTTATTTCGTCCTTGTCGGTGTAGCTTTCCTTGGCGCAGACTCGGCGTACGTATAGACTGTAGAACAGTGGAATACTCGTGGTTCCTGCGCGTAAGGATGCGAAGCGGGGGTTAAAGACAGCGAAAGAGCAGACGGAGACGGCGGTATCGCTCGCGCTCTTAATGATGAGAATTTCATCTTTTTAGAAGTAGAATTCGTTACAACATAGAGGAACCGAGTTGGTGTTGAATCAAACTGCGTCGGCTAGAGAGAACCTAAAGGGCGAGTGTCCGTGCCGAAAGTACCGTCCACTTCGGAACATTACGAATAACAGCAGGGAAAAGTAGCTGCCGTTGCAGTGTAGCCTTTGGTACAAACAACAATTTGACTACACGCTCTACGCTTTTCACACGACAAAACGCCATCCTGCGAACCTTTCGTGGACGAAGGCAAATTAGGCATCAACGGTGGATCACTAAAGTCGAAAGTGGACCGTCGATAGAGAACGGTCGTTGGGGATTCCCCTTTGGAGCGGGCTCCCGGTTCTGCTCCGTCTCAGCCCCATTCCCCCTGATGGCACCGGTTACCGTTTCGCGAATACGAGAGTGACGAATGATGAAGTTGACCCAAAGTATGGAGCGGTTTACGTAGTCAATACAATAATGCCTTACAAATAATGCCTATAGACTTTGCTCATGTGTCATATTTGTACTCCAGAAGAACCAAAGGCAGGGTTCGCGATAAAGGATGGTTGCTGTGACATCTTCGTGAGAAAACAGATATGGCTCCAACAAATGTGAGAATAAATGAAAACTCGGAGGAAAACGCGCAGAAACAATCTAGGACGTCTAATTACAAGTGTCCGCCCGTCCCCGATTGACGGGATTTTGATGAGTTCTTGCTTTGCCGGTGAAAGTACACCCGCAATTAGACGTCCTTAATTGTTCCTGGCCATGTTTTCTCCTGTTTTCTACCTGTTTTACTTTTGTGATGGTCAGATCTATTTTCTTAGGAGGATTGCACAACGACTGTTTTATCGCGATCCTTGCCTTGAATGGCAAAAAATCAGGCCGGGAAATGTGATAATTCACGTGCTGCCTCTTCGACCTTTAGCCGATCCGCCGGAGACGATTGAGTGTGGCGTCATCAGTGGAGTCTATGCGACTGTGGACTTTGGCGAGCGCGGACTTGTCCTTGCTGACGACTACTTCAAAATTCAACGTGACGCCAATAAAAAGCGTGAGTACTAATTCCACCATGTCATACATACGGTTTAATGATGGCAAAATGCTACCTTAGCAAGAATTCGGGTCGACGGACACTGATAGCGTGGGTTTTGCTATTACATGGTCACGCCTGAAAACATTTTACCGGTGCCGGCATAGCTGCTGCCATGAAAAACGGCCACTGAAGAACTTAAGTGTTTTGAATTCATCGTTGTCGACTGTCTCATAGTCCTTCTATACTTTGAAGCCTTTTTTGAGCAGATCGCCGCGTCAGCATGCTTTGAATACGGATCGAGATGCGATGAGATCTTGATTAGTACTAAAGATTGTCCAGTAATGGCATGGCATGGTGATCCTGTTCTAGGCGAGACTCGAAAAATTTTGTTGGCTGCTCGTAGGAAAAGAATGCAAAACCTACCAGCCAAATTCAAGCGCGACAAAGCGGTCATTGTATAGATATTCTACACCAAAGGAAAGTCTTTTCTTCTCAGTAATAACATAGTCCTAAATATCGAAAGCTGGGGCGCGGTGCATCTTTATGCGCCTCTGTCTGCCTACCTCATCTCACTTAAGAGGTCACGTGCACTCAGTGGGTGACAACTGAGAGTTTCGACATTAATTACGAACCATGGCATGATCCTCGCAACAAATAGGGACTAAGTCGTTCAAGCTTTCCTTGCTACAGATCGTCGTGCGACCCTCATTATAGTCAAGGACTATAATCCCATTTTTTCCACTGAAAAACCAATGTCTGTCGCCATGCGGCGTGAGTGTTCACGCTTGTGTACTCATTATTGCGATCATTAACGTTTCAGAAGGCGGTCCGGCGGTGAACTCCGAATTGTATCCAGGATGGTATCGTACTTGGGGAGAGAAGGGAATAGAGCGCGACTCAAGCGCATCCGTCGGTGGGTCATACGTTTTTATAGTATCGCTCGTGACATTTAATTGAAAAGCCGCACTTGGCTGTTCGAGATTATTCGATGGATTGCCATAATCATTCGATCATCTATTCGCTTTCCCGCGTGTCACGCTTCCTGGCAAGTTGCGTCGCGGTTTCCTATTTGGCAAACATGGACCTTTTTTTGGGATTCCCAAACATTTGGCATCAGTCAAAGGCAGGGGGCAGATGACCGGTCATCGGTATGCATGCCTTTGATTCGGGGTTCTATCTTATCCGTTCCATCTTTGTACAAGCTCAGATCTCACATATTGCTCGTTGGTCTGAATGCTTATGGTGTGTGCCTTCAGTCGCACTTCATTTCGTCCGTATTTCAAAATCCTCTTCCATTTTGTTTCTTTGACGGCGTATAGGCCAGTGATAAGATAGGCAAGCGATTTTAAAGAATCGGGAAACGGAAATCGACAAAATTCTTCTAAAAATGGCAGGCGAACGATAATCGGCAATGAGCAATTGCCGCACATCTACCTGGCCTAGATGCTTCTGTTAGCAAGGGATGCACTGCGGACAGTGCGCGTAAGTTTCCGTCACGTTAAGTCACTGGGTTTACTGTGGTTACTTATAATTTTTTTTATCATGCTTCCTATTCCGTTTCATTACTAACTCATCCTTTAGTGGTCGAAATTACCGAGAAAGTCTACAACTTAAATGCGTCTTTCAATTACTATATGTTTCACGGTGGTACGAACTTTGGATTCTGGAATGGAGCTGAGTATGCAGCTGGGGTTTGTGCTCGTGTTTTTCATGATAACTCATTGCAAAGAAGTCACATTTTCAGCTTATCACTTCCTATGATTACTTTGCTCCAATGACGGAGAACGGAGATTACAATGACAAATACAAAGCGATTCGAGATTTCATCTCAGGGATCAGAGGGTGGCCGCAGCCGCCGAAAGCACTGCCGGCAAGACCACAGTGAGTTACCAATGTTTTGTGCAGCTAACCCGAGATTATACAGTATTCACTCTCACATGAACACCCGTGTGTATGGAGGTCATACTTATGGCATTGTGAGCCTGCATCTGGCACCATTCGGCTAGCATTCGTTCAAGCTTTTTTTGCCACCGTTATATGTACAGAATTTCAAAGTTTTAACAAGACATTACAGAGTCTTTGCACAAACAATTCAGCTGAGAAAGGAAGCAAACTGGTTCGATTTCGAATCAAGCACGATCAACTCAAGCAGATGTGTACAGAATGCTCTGGCGAAAACCTTCGAAGATGTAGGTCTACGCTTTTTCTTCTGAACAAATTTTCACAAAATCAGTCCGAGACCTGCCGCAACCGTGGTATGGGGGACACACCACGGGCGCAGCGTGCAGGACATGGCACTGACACAATTAGAGAACAGACTTAACATTTCACTAAACCTCAGCTTTAGCTTTAGACGACTAGCAACGAAGGCGAAGGACAAGTTGCTGATGTCGGATACATATGCGACACATCCGGAATGTGACGTGTACTCATACATAAGCGTGCTCTTATTATGACGGGGTGCACAAACTCGTTCTCCGCCTCTGGCTCTCTACTGGTCCTCTACTACTGTAATCGACGCGTTCTCGGCTAATCCCGCTAAGCAATCCATTCGTCGCTGCTGCCACTCAAGGTCGCCACCAAATTGAAAAAAAGAACTCACCACTTTGGCGGGGTGGTGGGTGATTGAGTGGCGGCCAAATCGATCGTTTACCGGGGCAGCTGATGCACACTGGGGTCGTCCGAGGACCCGTCGATTATAGTATAGGACCGGTAGAGGGCCAATGGTAGACCTTGAGTTCGCGCACTCTGTTTTATGCATAATGTAAAAAATTAGAAATACACTTGTGTGCTTATCAGAATACAATTCTTTAGAAAGTTGAGCTTCTTTAGCAGCTTCACGAATAATCAAAGACATTTGTGGTTTTGAATAGAAACAGGCCAAGCCGAAAGGGATGGCTTTAATTTTTTTGTTGCCACGATCGAACTTTCAGCTGGACCAGGCCATGGGATTTGTGAAGTATTCAACACAACTGAACGTCGGTGGCAGTGTTCTGGACGGCAGTGGCATACGAGATTTTGGTTACGTTTTCGTCAACAAACAGTTCAAGGTGATGCCCTTATGCTGCTCTAAGTTGCAAAGTCATGCTGTATGTGTTATGTTCAGGGTATGCTCAGTCCTCATTACAAACCGAACGAGGTTAAAGAGCTGAAACTCTCATTGAAGCGAAATGATCTACTAGAAATCTATGTGGAGAACCAAGCACGGCTCACTTGGGAAACTAAAAATGACTACAAGGTATGACCTACGCAGGGTCTATGCCCTCAAGTATGGCTGTTGGGATTGATAGTATTCTTTGATCATCTTAAGTTTTTTAGGGTATCGTTAGCCCACTGAAACTTGATGGAGCCCAATTAACCGGATGGAAGTCTTGTGCAGTCGACATAGATCAGCTCCTTCACGCTAATGGACAGACTTCGGTTGGAAGGCTTTCATATATTTGGGCAACTTGAAATGGCAGCGTCACACAGTTATTAATTGCGGGGCTTTTTTATCGAGGCTACTGTAGAGACTCCTCAAAAAATTCAGTCTAGTGAGTGGACAGATTAGCGGAGATTGATCCTAGCGCGCAATCGACATCTTGTTAGCTGATGGTGTCGCAAACGTCGCACGGCCAGCCGCAACGGTCGCGCCTGGTCCTTTTTTTAGACTAGATCTGACAAGGATACCATAAGATGCTCAAAGCAGTGCAGCACATTTCTCGAAGACTACCTTTTTCAGCCATCGAGTGCATTCAACGTTGGGGACGTTTTCCGTGGTAGTTTCGTCGCGACAGGGAAGGGTGACACATTTATCGATCTCTCCAGCTGGGGCAAGGGTGTTGTTTGGATCAATGGTTTCAATTTGGGCCGGTACTGGAGCACCGCTGGCCCACAGGTTAGTGAATGCGCGGAAGGTGGTTATGCTGTTCATTTAGAGCCTACACTTTTTCACATTTCAGAAATACATTTATGTGCCAGCACCTTTGATTACCAGCGGAACAAACACATTCAATTTCCTGGAACTGGAAAAACTACCATCGGACTGCAAAGGCATTTCATGCACCATCAATCTGCTTGATCATCCTCTGTTGTATAAGTAGGGTATTGTGGTGTAATTACACGCCTGATATAAATATCAGATTTCAACTGCATAATTCCCCGTTCAAATCTGGCAGTTCATGATGTTGCGAAATCCACAAATTTTCAGCCAGTGAACCGACTATGGTGGCTTTTCCTGGTGGGAAGTGTGACCACTAATGAGCTGGAGGTGTCGATTGCTGTTTTAAGTTTTCCGATGAACAAGTACTCATCGAATGCGTGACGATACTCCATGCTGAAAAGATATGTGTCAATAATGAGGCTTAGCTTCATTTTAGATATAAAGAAAGGTTGCTGTAATAAACTCACCTCATGAAGTAATAAACGAAGAAGTTCATCGCACAGGACGTTATAACGAAGAGCCCGGCCATCATATTCAGATAAAGCATATCAAGATTAAAAGCCCGACAAATGTAATTGGTCAGCATAGCACTGAACCAACCAAATACCACTGTCGCATTGATCAGTATCAGAGAACGATAGATGCTTCTTGCACACCTGCTGGCTGAATTACGCTTAGAAATTAGAGTTATTCGCAGTGACATTCATGCGAATCGCAGACTAAGAATGCCCGCTCACGTACTCCTACCCTGGACATCGGCGCGTTACTGCGGTATACAGGGAGCTAGGGAAAAAACTCGCCTATTGCAATTTTTCTAAGAAGAAAAACGAATACAGCATAACAAAGGAGAATGGAAACGTGTATAGCCATGAAGATATTCCCGAACAGATCGTATAACCAACTGCGGAAGGGTGTAGTTATGAAGCACAATACATTCCTGTAATCGAGTAGCATCTTTTGCAACTTTTGGGGATTGAGGACTCAAAACTTACTTTTGAGAAAGTGGAAGGCTATAAATCATGACAACTACAAGAGTAGCGGAAAGAAATGCCGGTGCTATTTGGGCAATCATATACTTCGTCCTATGGCCTTTGATCAGCAACTGGCTAGAAAATCATGTACTCATCGAGAGCATCGAGATGCTTGACATTCACATTCTCGATTCTGAGGGAAGTTTTCTACCGCTCTATAATGAGCACTGACAATATTATTTGGAATACATGTTCCCGTTGCAGTAGGAAGCAGATTAGACACTTCCCACGCATTCAACTCACTAAGTTTTTCCCAGAGACAGCAGCCTATCTATTGCTACATTGAGTAGGAGCACAGCTGAGAACATCATACCAAAAGCAGGGACGGTCTGAAGGAAGGCGCATACATCCTCACTGATTTGATGATCATTTTCTCTGAAATTGCATGAATGAAAGAACTTTGAGCATATTGTGGAGGAAACTTCGCGCCAGTCATTGAAACTGGCTCAAACAATTTGAGCTTTTTGACCAAGTTAACCACAAGAAAGTACAGCGAATCCCACCGCCTGGGCGCGTGCGGTGACGATTCGCCCCGTCCCTGTCGTTGATCATGTCGGGAGGCCTTGGATAACCGAACACAGAATGCGACATGTACGCAGGCCGATTCGTCAGCGTCTCCACTTTTTCCGTGTAAAGGGTTTCTCGAGCAAGCAGTTCCAAAACTCACAGATTATGAGAAATTACCATTACGTAGTGGGACAACATATGTAGAACATCACCAAAAGACACCAGAGCGATGAAAACGTGACATGGACTTCGCAGGTGCCTAGAATGTTGTAAAGTTTCCTTGAAGGCACAGTCCAAGCTCAGGGGCGTAATCCGAAATTCCCACATGATTGTGAAGTAGATCTACCCCATATAACACCTGCCAAGTGCGAGCTTTCGATTCCTCCGGATAAGCAAGATATAAGAGGAAGCCGACCTGGGGCGCCCAGACTCGGAAGCCACTTTGACACGCCCCTTCTGCGATCTTTCGAGCTCAACAGTGGCAGGATGAGCGATGGTTTTCTAGAAGTAGCCCCGTTCTTCCCTTCATTCTCAGTCTCTCTCCTTATTCAGGATCGCTCGCATACATCGGTGGCAAATGACGGAAGTTACAAGCCCCGGACAACTTGTCCACCATGCTTTCGTAGCTCAATTTTCGAGGTGACATAACTCCGTTCCCAGGGGGTCCTGTAGGATTCCAGACACATCATTGGAATCTGCGTGGGACCGTTTTCAAGATAGGCAGAAGAACGGAAAAACGATCCTGAGGTTGGACTGTGCCTTTAAACAACACTTCTTTACCTGTGATGACCACATTCATGAAATGGGTGGGGGCGCTCCAACGGAAGATGAACATAGAACGCCTCCCCCCAAATTTGTCGCTCTCGAGTTTGTTGAGCAAGATAGATTCTTTCCGTCGTTACTACTGTGAGCAGGGGCGCCATGCATGAACGCTTATGAAGATGTCAGAAAGCCGTACGCGTTCTACGTGCGAGGCGTCGAGCCAGAGGTGACCCGAAAAACATGCCATCCTCGCTATGTAGGGACGGAACCTCACGACGCACGGTGAACTCCCCGTCTAAGAGTTTTTTATTTGAATCGTGCTTAACCTCTATCTTTTTTGATTTTTCCTCTATAGTTAAAGGCATCAGACACGCTCGAAAAAGTAATTGAGATAACTACGCTAATTGGGTCGTATGGCCCCTAGTAGAATGCTCACGCCGTGGGAAGGGTCAAAAACGAGTGAAAGCTATTAAATTTGAGTCGAGAATTCTCGTCAGCCACGCCCATGCTATTTGAACCACTCGGCAATAACTAGTTCAATTTTACCCCACAACGAAAACAACCGTTATTCCTGTATTTGCATGCAGTTTTCGTCGGTTTCTTCGTTAGTTTCCCATACTACTAGCTTCAAATCTTCGATTTATGAGATAAAATCTATACCATTTTTGAGGGTGTCTACTGCCTTTTATTAGTTCTTGATTACCTTTACCGTTTGGCTTGAGTATTTCGTACAAATAAAGCCGTTTGAGACAAGGAATATATAAAAAAACAGCTGTTAGGCGGGGGGTTCGCTGTACGTAGTGAGGTTGCGTCCCAACGTTAAGGGGACGGCATGCTTTTTGGGTCACCTCTAGATTGACGCTCCGCACGTAGTCCGCGGAGCGGCTCCCTGACCTCCTCATAAACGTTCATGCATGCCGCCCCAGGATGTGAATAAACCCCAGCACACCTCTTTCGCGTAGGATTACAGTACCGCTCGTAGGATTCATTCAAAAGGCGCGCGAGGTCGGATTTCCGCGTGTTTTTCGTCTTTTTTTGTATGACTCACTTCAAATTCACTATGTGCGAAACTAGGGTGAGATTTGCGATCCTGGCGTTGAGGGCAATCCATTGCAGGATTTGGCAGGGTTAACACCGAAAGAACGTTTCTTTTCGCAGTTTTACTATGAAAGCCTTCCATTCTGGATTTAGAGGTTTTAGTAGAGTACAGTTGACAACCATTTTTTACGATGAGCACTGCCTTTAAGCCAAGTAAGTCTTACATGGAGGGTTTCCCGCTGTGTGTGAATGACTTCTGCAGCAATGAAGTATTGGCAATGATAAAATACAACTCATTTACGAGAAATCTTGAAAGAAACATCACAAGACAACTCACCTTGAACGCACTGTGACGTAGACGATACAAAAATTCCCCACCATGCTGATTGTTGGAAGAACTACATATAAAGCTTGGTAAGGGACCGAAACGATGATAGGTACCATGAACAGCTGCAAAGATAGAAGACCTGTTCTTCAGAAATTCTGTCATTTACAATACTGCAAGTACATGAACATATATTTACGCCTCAGGAAGGACTGTTGTGAACCACTGGGCGCACATGAGCTTCAGATACTGAAGGGATTGGACAGAAACTCAATTTAAAGGCAGTGTTCACGACAATCTACAATTTTGAGATTATTCGCTATATTGATAAGGTGGCCCCCGGGTAGGATTAAAATGACGTAGAAATTTAGAAAAACGCACTAGAAGTACACGAAATCCTTAAGTCACCCCGCCACTTAAAGGCAGTGGTCGCGATGAAAAACTTTATCGAAAAAACTACAAAAATCAGCTTAGATCAAAAACAGCTGAAAAACTATGAAGGTAGCGCGGTGAAAAACGGGCTAGGATTAGAGTTTCTAAGGCCCAAAAATGTCAGTTCGTGCGCACGTGCACAGCGCCGTTCAAAAAGATCGCAGTCTCATGCCGAGCAGTCAAAAATCATCGGCATTCAGAGGAAGAAATAAATGCAAATTTACCTAGTAAAAACAGTTGAACAATGAAAAAAAGCACTCCAGACAATGTTTTTGACTAGATGTGTACATAAATCTGAAGGTTCATTGATTGAAATTCTATTTCAAGCCAGCTGATGTTCTTGATATAAGAGGTCATCGATGCCGATGATGTGGAGTGGGCTCGTCCACCATCAAATGACAAGAAAGTTCAGGTATGTTTACACAAGGTGCTGAGTTGATCGCAAAACGCTTGGCTCCGGGCGAGATTGAACCAGCATATTCCCTTTCCGGGGGAGCGCCTTATCTCACTGCACCACCGAAGCCCCAGCGCCGTTCTCACTCAACTGCTCGGTAGATCTTCACCGAAACAATCATCCTTTCACCTTACGGCAAAAAACACCCAAAAATCGTGTAAGAAAGTTCAGGCTTCAAATTTGGCCCAAAACAGTGGTTTTTCGTGATTTTTTCTTATAGGTCCTACTACTCGAGACCCAGAAAAGGGTTTAGAGAGAAAAAGACGACAAGCATATTTGATCGCGACCACTGCGGCATCGTACACGATGGAAACCATACTTCGGTTTTTGACTTTTTCGTGTTGTTATATCCCTATAGTCACTGAAGGTTTCAAAAATCCCCTTCAAAAATGTCAACTTTTTGAGAAAAAATCATTTCAAGAAAGCTTAAAACAAATTTGAAGTTCCCTCCGACGTCAACTTGGGATAGTTGCGCGAAGAACGCAAAGAACACTTTTACGATTCGTTCCTTGGCGCAGCGTAGGAAGCAATTCACCGGCGACGCAATTCAGACGAGCGATTATTTTTTCTCCAAGGAAACTAATAAGGGTTACTAGTCTGATGCGTCCATTGCTGTCAGCTGCTTTCGATCGATGTTGAACGTGAAATCGAGTGGCGTGTGCATTGCGCCCTACGACGCGTCACCGCACGATCTCCGGCAGTGACCACGGAGTTTGTTCCTTGTAACAACGGATCGACCCCAAGACCGGTCTCCCAAACCCAGGAAGACCTTTTGAGGTGAGCGAATCTCCATTCAGAGGCGATTTTGAAACTTCAAACTTTCCAAGTGACATTGTTATGACCCACTAGTCCGACTGAACGCAAAAATAGGGATTCGGTTTTCATCGTGTACGATTTCATTAAAGGCAGTGTTCGCGATAAAAAATGTGTTTCAGTTTCCACTAGGAATGGGTAGTGGAGGGGCACACTGTAACGCTGAAGTCGAAAGAACGCATGAAAACGAGCCAGGAAAAGTTCCGAATAAGCCCGAAGTTGCCACTTTGAGCGCAAGGCAAACCCCAAAAGCGCAACACACGCCCACCGGCGTGAACAAATGAATGCTCGAGATCGTGAGATGAGCGATGATTTCCAATCATTAGCCCCGTTCCTCCCTCCATTATCAACTTCTCTCTGGGTTCTCAGGTCAGCTCGCATACATCGGCTGCAAAAGACGGAAGTTACAAGCCTCGGACAACTCGTCCACCATGTTTCCTTAGCTCAATTTTTGAGGGACCATAACTCCGGTCCGAGAAGGTCTTGTACGATTTCAGACACATAATTGGAATCAGCATGGGGCCGTTTTCAGGATAGGCGGAGAAACAGAATGACGATTTTCATCGTGAAAACTGCCTTTAAGTATCACAGGAAGTGTTTGCTGTGACAATGAAATCTTTTGTGGACCCGTCCTTCGCAATTCTCTACTCTTTATTTCTCCATTCTTTCCTTAGGACGCCAACTAATCCTGCTTTGCATAAAATATTCTTCTATTTTTGATTGACCGAATTTTCAAACGGTGACAACCACCGTGAACATGTTCATCCAACCGGACTACTAGTCCATGTTATAGAATGATGCCGCTGAAATACGAGATTTCAATGAGTTTCCAGCCGCTTCTTCGTAATTTTGGTAACACTTAGAGGCCAACGCATTCTTTTATGTGAAAAACTCGGTAACGAAAATCATCGTGAACACTTCATTTAAGAAAGTAGATATAAACGAGACAAAACTTCTATTCGGAACGTAATGCCGCACAGTTGTTGGGGAGAAGAAGTAGCTGCGGCTGCAAGTAAACCAGCAATGGCTACAAATGTTTATTACGTCAACAACAATATGTCGAGACTAATAAATGCGGACATGAAATCACCAATTCAGGGAAAACAGAGTGACAAAACAATTCCCCTTCGCCGATCCGAGCTTGACTCATCCATTCCCGGATCCTGGATAATAATTATTTGCTTTTGCTTGATCAGCAATTGCACCTCACTCATATAGGCTTGTTAGTAGAAAAACAAAGCACCTTCCTCCAAATCAAATTTTTTTCTGGTGAGGGTCGATAAAATAGTGAAGCGATCGAGAGCGTCAAAAATAAGCCAACATTACCACATTTTAGGCGTTGGGATGTAGTAAACCCCCTCAGAATAAAGTTGAGATGATCTTAAACGCAGTATTCACGATAAAAATCCCTTTTTGTTTCTCCGCCTATCTTCAAAACGGTTTCATCCTGATTCCAATGGTGTCTCTGAAATCGTACAAGACCTTCTGGGAACGAAGGTATGGACCCTTAAAAATCGAGTTAGGGAAGCATTGTGGACGAGTTGTCCGAGACTTGTAACTCCCGTTTTTTGCAGCCGACGTGTGCGATCTGACCTGAGTAAAGAGAGAAGCTGAGAATGAAGGGAGGAACGGGGTTTTTGATCGGAAACCATCGCTAATCTGAGTGTTTATTTGTTCACATCGAGGGGGGAAATGGGGCACGGGCAGTTCTGTAACTTCGAAACGTGTTTGCAGCCGTTATTTTGCCACTCCTGGCTCGTTTTCTACCGTTCTTTCCACATTGGGAGTCTAGGATCCTTCTCGCCTATCATTTCGCAGCGGAAAGTCACCGAGGATGACAATCGTGAACGCTGCCTTTAATAAAGATAGCTGTGATAGAGAAACTACCGTAAAGGAGACCAATGTGCAAGAAAAGAAGCAGCGCAGCAATAGAAGGAATGTAAATGAACAAACAATCGATATACTTACAAGCGCGCCCGATGCTAAAATTTATCCACGCTCGCGTTCTCAGGCGAGCCATGTAAGGGGCGGATTAAAGTCTCGCCGCTGAAAGGCGCGACTGCATGTAGTGAAGGTGTATCGATCACGCGGCGCCGCCCGATCGATTCTCCTCCGTGCTGCCGCGCCTAGCAGCGTCGGGACTCTATTCGGGCCCTCATGGACCTGTTCTGTCCATGGAAAACTCGATCGCAAGCTGAAAGGCCTAGCGCGAGCGGACTTCGAGGTCGTATAAAACTCTCCCGTGCTCTTTTGTTCTTTCGAGCTTGCTGTCTGAAAGAGGCCACAAGCATTCAATTTCCAGCGAAAAGACGAAGACGAAATCAATTGTGGACACTGCCCTTAACTTTTTTGCCTTTCAGAAGGCGACTCGCTCGTTTTTTCAAAGGCAGGGTTCTCGATAAAATCGGTTGTTGTGCTATAACCATGGAATTACAGATCTGGCCATCACAAAAGTGAAAATAAAAAAATTGGAGAAAAAACGCTCAGGAGAAAGTTATGGCTTGGTGTCCTCCCGCCCCCAATTATCGAGATTTGGGTAAAAGCCTGCTTTGTCAACTTTTATTTTGCTTCTAAAGTAATTTCTGAACATTTCTGGAGACTGCTGATTACTTTAACAGCTAAATAAATGTCGTATAATCGAGCATTAGTGAAAATCGCGTTAATTAGGGGGCCGGTCGACACCGGTAATTAGCCGTTATTCTTTGTTTTTAAGCGTTTTTCCTGCAAATTTCTGGGGTTTTTCACTTATTTCTACTTTTGTGATGGCCAAACCTACATTCTTATGAAGAGAGCTCAAAAGTTGTTTTTATCGCGAACCCTTAATTTTGAAAATCAGCACAAGCGTTTTCTATAGAAAATTTAGAGAAGAAGTTCATTGTAACCAGTTTCCTCGGGTTTGAGGCCAAGGATTTGTTTCCTTATGGGTTAGCGATTTTCTCCTTCGTAGGAGAAATACTTTCGAATGTTTCATAGAAATCTGTGTCGCTCTTCTTATCTCTTGTAGTTCATGCCAGATAACAACTAAGAATGTAAGTGGATTATGAAAACGGATTCCTGTGTTGTTGCTCTTCCGTTAAGGGATGATAAGAAGGGCAGTTGCATAGTAAACACAAGAGCGCATTTCTCCCTTCATGAGTCACTGCATCGACAAGGCAACAATATTTTGGGATGTTTTCTCGGATGGATCCAAGTCGCGCTGCGATAACAGCCAGCGATGCCGACATGAGCTGCAAAACTGAAAAAAAAAATTCGAACAGGCATCAAACAGGGACCACGGAACGTCACTTCAAAGGGACCTCTCGTTTTCTTGATTTCATCCGTAGTACAGAGCGTTTCAAAAGTATGTGAACACCTCAAAACTGTAACTAGGTCCTATTCCTCGTTTTTGCTTTACGGAACCATCCCATTCAATCCCCGTTCTGAGTTACTCTACTATACATATTGTTAACATATATCATTTTGATCGCTAAACAGGATCTCTTCATAATCCTACATCAATTGCCGTTTCAGACAGATCTAGGCGGGTGTTTCAAGTGCAGTAGGCGGGCTTCTTCTAGTTTTCTGTATTCGGCTTTGAGCGTATAAAAGTCCGCAGTTGCTCCAGCATTTCCCTTCTGAACTTTGGGACGTCCAACAGTCGCCCCCCCAAAATTATGTTGGAGCTCAGACGTGACTGAGCTCTAAGTGATCTGTTGTGGGGTTACGTGAGAGCGACCTCCACAGAGAGCTCTAAGACCATCATATGTCGTATCGCAACACGGTCTTTGAGGCTTGTATCTCGCCTAGAATACCTTCGGTTTTTTCTTTTATACCCTGTAATGGTAAACTTTCTAGCTGTTATCTCCCACCTGTTTAAAAAAGAAAACTGCACCTCGTCTCTTATCACTGCCATATCATTCATTTCGTGTTCGCTGTCACTGGCACTCTCTTGTCATGCTGTTCACGATGATTTTCACAAGGTTCTGGACGACGATTCTTGTCGTGTGTTCAAGTTTGCATATTGTCTACGCAATAGCCTTCAATTCACTAGTTGACTGCTTTCCTGAACCCGGAGCAAATCAAACACTGTGTGAGGGTAGAGGTTGCTCTTGGAAAGAACGTGTTGCGGTGAGTCTCCGTCTTCACTCTGATACAGGGTGACCCATATAGAGTATACAGCGTGGAACTACCCACAAAACTGCATTGCCTTGAACAATTCTGACGGCTAACTTTTATCCGAAACGCACAAATATTTTAAATAAGATATTGCACATCAAATTCAAAAGCATCGCTCTTGCCCCAACACAGGCATCCAATCTATTATAGAAGTTTTTGAGGATGCGCGCAACCATTTACGGTGCAATCTCGTCTTGTGACTTCACCACGGCTCGTTTCAGCGAATTCAGTGACTTTTGCTCGGAGAAGCAGGCCGTCATTAATTTCGACTCCCTTTCAGTCGGAAGCTTTCCATGCCGATACATGATTATCAGCTTATGCTATCACGAACTGCGGAAAATGGATTTTCTCGTTATCTACGCTTCTTGGATTTCCTTTTCACAGCAGTTACCGTTGATTTTGAGCGTTTTGGAGGGCTTAAACGGTTAATATTCTCTCGTCCGTAGAAAGAATCCGGCCGAAGTTGCTACCGCGCGCAGACGTCTTCATCCTCCTGCATTTTTCCGAACTGCATGACTTTAAATTGTTGGTAATGCGTTGTCCTTCGGCGAGCTTGTATAGGTAAAAATAAGGATCTTCACTGATCAGTGGTTGCGAGTTAGAACGGCTTAGTTTGATTCCTTAGCCGATTTTCTGATGCTTCTTTCCGAATTTCGGCGAAGCTTGTCATTGATGCCATTTGGATGGGCGGGAGTTCTCGGAATTCGCTCTGGTCTTCCACTCGGACGGTTTTTAAATCGTTCAATCTACTGAAAACTATGTAGTTGCTCCCGACCTGCAGTTCGAGCGTCTTCGAAATGTCGGAAAGATTCCCGATTGTGCAGCGCGACTATGACTGAGCGATCATCAATCAATACTATTCTTATCATGAAAGAGGGAATAAAAATGACCCTAGCATGACAAAAAATATGGAAGAAAAGAATACCATCATGAGAAAGTACGAAGAAGGCAAACCGAAAATGACCTTCTGAAACTCGCCACACTTCATGTGGACCCCCCTGTACACAATGGAAAACGAGTAGCCGGTCGTTTCAGGATGCCCCATTGGGTACACCATCGTGTTCCTATCCATCCACAGCTGGATTCAAACTGCAGCAGAAGGGTGACAATTATTATCAGCTTGTGCCAGGTGGGTTGTTAACTGCGTATCTCAAGATCATGCGAATGATGTGGCTGTCTTAATTCAGTATTTGAGAATCCATACGGCAAGAATATTTCTCCACTGAATGTACGGGTCGCAACCAGTGGTAAGACGCTCCTTGTGAGTATTGGAACAGATGACAGGTAGATTCCTTGTTTGCAAGAAAATTTGTTTTGCAAGAAATTAAAATTTTTGTGTAAGATCATTGACAGCTCTATAGATTTGTACCACCAGTGGACTTCCTGAAGAAGCCTTCAGCGTCAACAGAACAGCTCGACTTTCATGCGACCGTCATTCCTGCCAGCGACACATTTGCATTCCAGGTGGCGCGAAAGTCTACGAACGTCAGCCTCTGGGATACCTCTATCGGTACGGTGGAGATCACTCTGACGGTTGTAAGGCAAATGTCTGCAATTCAGGTGGAATGCTGTTCGCTGACAAGTACATCCAAATTGCTACCTATCTTCCATCACCGAACATATTCGGCTTTGGCCAGCATATTCACCATTCACTGAGAGTGAGTGAATGGACAATGGTCGCCTCCGTCTGGAGTCAATGTTAGAGCGATTGAACATTTCCAAACATTCCACGAGTACTGTGCTTATCTGGGCCAAATTCCGGTCCGCAGTTGCGTCTCGACACGCTTTGCGGCCGCACGAGCTGGAGTCAGTCGAGAAAACAGCGCCAAAGCCGACTCGACATCGCTTTTTTATACTGTTTTCTTCAATTTTGTTAACTTTCCAATTTCTGAA
The DNA here is from genome assembly GCA_029168955.1 of Aplectana chamaeleonis. Classification (NCBI taxonomy): domain Eukaryota; kingdom Metazoa; phylum Nematoda; class Chromadorea; order Rhabditida; family Cosmocercidae; genus Aplectana; species Aplectana chamaeleonis. The sequence continues at coordinate 644,932 of JAPDOI010000343.1, forward strand.
ACCCATCTAGAGTCAACAGGTCGGCGGCTGCGGCGCTTGAAACTGTTCCGACTCAAATGCGCGCGGCCGCAAAGCGTGTTGAGACGCAATCGCGGACCGGAATTTGACCCAGATAAGCACAGTAACATAGAACGATTTCTTCGATGACTGAATATGGAAAGATGAATGAACTATCTGAATGGATGGAATATTCAAAAAAATTAAAATTCACGAAAGAATCTAACATACGAATTATTTGCATATTTTTAATAACTGCTCGATACGGCCCTAGGTTTGAAAACAGAAAATATATGCATATAAAATACTAGGGAAAATGAACTAACAAGTTTAGCAAAAAGATAGGAAAAGTATCACTAACCGTTCTCCGAATGTGAGCTGCAAACAGAAAAGAAGCTTTATCAATCATTTAAAAATTTCTTTACAGGTCTTCCTCATTTGTATAAAGGTAGGAGTTATTACAAATATGTACACGAGATGAATTATCCTTTGTACAGATGAGGCAGCAATAGAACATAACTTCCTATCAGAGTACAACGGAGGAAAATTGACAGCTGTCCTTAACCAAAAATGGAAACAGCTTCACATTTCACTCAATAGCCTGAAGCTGAAGATACCCTTCTCCGTTTCATGTGACTCATCTGATTTCGTAATACGCGCGCCAGTCAACGCATATGCCCCAAAATGGTGGTGGTCGTAACCGTCCTTTCCAGCACAACCTTACACGATATACCGTATGGCCGATGTTTGCAAGAGACATTGGTCCGGATTCCAGCAGTCCACTGAGCACACAGAATCTTTATGGTGTTCACCCCTTCTATATATGTAAGAGCAAGAATAGGTTCTCTGTAAGAAGGCAGGTAGTCTCCCGAACCTCATTTCAGGCGTCGAATCCGACGGAAAAGCTCATGGCGTTTTCGTATTTAATTCCAATGCTCAGGTTGGTCAATCCCGAACTCTTTATCAGCGGACTCGCATATTTTCTTAGGCGAAATCATTTCCCCACAACAGGGAGTGTTTGCAGGAAATCGTAACCGGGCCCGGGCCACACCTGATATACAGAACGATTGGAGGACAGTTGGACATTGCGTTTTTCCCCGGTCCCACACCCGAAGAGGTGGTCCAACAGTACCTCGACTATATTGGACATCCATTCCTACCAGCATACTGGGCACTTGGCTATCAGGTATGCGGAGGCAGCTGGCATTCCAGAGGGACCTGTTCGCGGGCAATGCCAAGTTACATTTAGAGGAAACAAGCACCAAATCAATTGATGTTTAGCTTTCCCGATGGGGATATAAAGATCTGGGCGACATGGCAGCGGTTCTGGCAAGAGTTCAAGCAGCTAAGATACCTCTGGACGTCGCCTATGCAGATATTGACTACATGGACCGTTATAAGGATTTCACACTAGGGCCGGTTAGTTGCCTCTTGTTGAAAGTGGCTCACCAAAACTGGCCGTACAATGATCTTCTTTCCAGAAGTGGACTGGATTTGGCGAATACGTGGACAAGCTGCATCAACAAGGTCTACATCTCATTCTTATCTTCGACCCAGCAATCCAAGCTGACTACGGAAGTTTCGAGAGAGCGATCCAACAGGTTGGCTCAACGAGAGATACAGAAAGATGTTGTCTTCAGAAGTGGCTATCTTTGCTGTGCTTGACAAAAGGCTCAAGGCATCACATAGTGAACAAAGCCACCTTGTTCTGATCCCTCACCTTCTGACGAAGATTCGATATTTAAAGGCAGTGGTTGCGATTCAACATGCTTGTCGTCTTTTCCTCTCTAAACCTTCTCCTGTGTTTAGAATAGTAGGATCTGAAAGAAAAAATCGCGAAAAAACCGCTGTTTCGGGCCGAACTTGAAGCCTTAACTTCCTTGTCTTTTGATGGTGTACGATCTCACTCCACATCATCGGCATCGATGATCTCTAATACCATCTGATTAAGACATTGATTGAAGTGCTTTTTCATATTGTTCAACTGTTTTAATTAGGCAATTTTGCATTTATTTCTTTCTCTTAATGACGATGATTTTTACTGCTCGGCATGGGACTGCGATCTTTTTGGGCAGCCCTGTGCCACGAATTGGCATCTTTGGTCCCTAGAAACTCTAAATCTTGCCGGTTTTTCACCGCGCTACCTTCAAAGTTTTCAGCTGTTTTGGATCTAAGCTCATTTTCGTAGATTTTTCGATAATTTTTTTCATCGTGATCACTGGCTTTAAACTTCCGAAGACAGAAAACATTTGTCTTCTCTGTTTTCCTCTTGCACAACTGCTTTATCAGAAATGTGATGAGCACTGATACACTGCGTTTGAAAGGAATTTGGATGGACATCCCAAGATCCTTGAACAGAGTACAGCGGGTTGGTTGCCGGACAGAACGGGTTTAGGTGGGGAGTCGTGAATTTCCTGGCCCAAAAATGGAATGGTGAGGGTTTGTGAAAAATTCGGACTAAACTTCTATTTATGAAAGGGTTTTGTGACAATCTTGAATACTTTTCAAAACTTTCGGTCATCAAGGGGATCGTAACTCTGTCGAATTCAACAATAAGGTCCTGCTAAATCTTGCCCCTGAAACTCGACTTTATTCTCAGGTCTCGCTCTACGAAACCATTCTAAATACATTTCTCATGCTGAGTTACCCACTGCTTGCAGAATGCATCCTTCATCGAATGGGCAAAGCAGTCACAGGTTCCTCAAGACCTGCAGAAAAAATACCCTCTGGCTGCAAACACTCTAGTTAGTTTTCCAAGTTTGTCCCTTCGAAATTTGTCTGACCTCATCCTACTAGCTATTTTGTAGATCATGCTCGGCAATGTCTGGCCGGATAGGAACACAGCTATGCCAGACTTCCTGGATCCGACAAACAAAACGATGAACTGGTGGACTTCAGAATGCCAACTATTTCATAAGAAGGTGGGATTCGATGGGATCTGGATCGACATGAATGAGCCGTCGAACTTCGACACCGATGTGTACACGGATAAGACTGACACCAGTAGCGGTCATCTTGCTTGCCCCATTGAGGGTCCCGATGGGACTTTCGAAAACCCTCCTTATCAGACTTATGCGGTGAGTTGAACCTTTCAAGAAAGTGGCATGAAGTCGAAGTTAGTCGAATAATCTTTTTCATGAAAGTGAAGACGACGTTGCAGAATCTGTCAACAAACAGTTAACCACTCAACTTCACTAACTTTTCGACTCTTAGGTGTACAACCGAAAAGGAGAGCACCTGTCTTCGAAGACCCTCTGTATGCTCGGGAAAACAGGGCGAAGAAAATTGGATTTCTACAACACAAAGAACCTCTATGGGATGTCGGAAGCTAAGGCCACTATCCAGTCGCTGTCCGCTACAACTGGACGGAGAGGAGCTGTAATATCCAGGTAGCCTACACGGCCCGAAATTTTTTTGGCATATTTATTTGCATTTGAGGTCGACATTTCCCTCATCTGGACGATATGGTGGAACCTGGTTGGGAGACAACACTGCCACGTGGAGAGATTTGAGAACATCAGTCATTGGTAAGACATTCGTGAAACACCAAGATATTGAAATTTGGACCTTCGTATAAAGTCGCAGGGCGCTAGGTATAAGGTATGACACCACGTTTACGCTGGCACGCATGCCCGCAACTGCAAAAGCTGTCATTCACAATTAGCTTTTTTTACCAATATTCGAACAAAAATAGGATGGACGGGCAACCTTCAGAGCAAGTGAACGGCACCATCACAAGACACTCACGACGTGGATTGCACACACAGATAAAAACAGCGAATAAGTCATGGCGATAATTCAAATCATATTGCGTCTGGCGTTCCCCCTCTCCTTCTAGCCACGAAAACTATTCCCGCGCAATATTGCGTCCGCATAGTGTTACCGTACCACGAAAAACACTGCGTCTACTCAAAACCTCACACTAGTAATTAGAACATGCATGTCCTTACATCATGACCTTGCATTCTTAGCTTGAATTTACCATTTAGTATACCGATTGGAAATCAATGTTACAGGTGCGATGGAGTTCAACTTCTTTGGTCTCCCATATGTTGGTTCGGACATCTGCGGTTTTAATGGGAATACCACAGAAGAGCTCTGCTTGCGATGGCACCAGATGGGAGCCTTCCATTCATTCTGCAGAAATCACAATACGGAACACGGCGTCCCACAGGATCCTGCTGCTTGGTCGTCTGTCGCTAAGGCGGCTCGAATCGCGCTAGAGTTTCGCTACAAGTACCTTCCCTATCTATACAGGTGAGCTGCAGGGGCATGGAGGCAAGATCCATTGCGTCACTCTATAACAGAGCCTAAAGAAAAGTGCTGTAAACGTTGTTAAGCACATCGCTCAGTCACCCCCTGTACAAACATTGGCGATTCAGTACCGTAGGGGTCTTCACAAGCTTTGAGATATAGATTACTCGCACAAACCATTTTGTTTTCAAAGCTGTGGTTCTTGAGAACATGTAGGTCTCAATAGGGGTTGTCACAGATCCTACAAAGTTAGTGAAGTATCATTGCTTAGTTCGGTTAGGGCTGAGCCACGCTTTAGTCCTACGAGGCCGCAACTAGTATGTGCTGTTTGAAGCTAAATTAAGGTAGTTAGAAGGTGCGGTTCCGTTCAACCCAATCTTAGCCCGGCACAAACCGGACCATGGCGGTTTGCATAATATTCGTCACGAAGCCAGCTGGAACTGTCATTTATTCACGAATACCAGCTTATATTCCAGCGCTCTAATATCGCAGCAATGATTTACCCTTTTCCTGATAGGGTTTTAGACTAGTGTTTTTATACTCTTTCCAGCTTGCACTACGCGTCATCACTACACGGTGGAACTGTGATTCGACCACTCTTCTTTGAATTCCCAGAAAATCCTGATGCCTTGAAAGTAGACGATCAGTTCATGTGGGGATCTGCCATCATGGTGGCACCTGCTCTTTACAAGGTTTGCCTTCTTGATATCAACGGCGTGTATGTAGCTTTATCAATATAATTTACGTAGTAAATTGCTAGGATCTAAGCAGAAGGGGGAGGGAAAAGAGGCACTCCGATATGGGCGGGGCCCTAGAGCGCATGGCCCGCGCACCTTCTCATGGACAGCTTTTCGTGAATAAGAAAAACGAGTGGGAGAAATAGTAATCATCTGGTAGAGACGAAATCTAATGAGGGCGGCTAATAATTCCAGGAATATCCAGGATAAACGCTTCCCGATGGAAAAGAGACTCGTCCACGAGAAGGTGCGCGCGCCATGCGCTCTCAGGCTCCTCCCATATCAGAGTGCCTCTTCGGGCGCACCCTAAGCAGAATAATCGTTAAATCTTTTCGTTTTAGGGTATCACCTCTGTGTTTGTATATTTTCCATCAGATTCTTGGTATTCGCTTGTCCCAGAGAGCTACGGGAAAAGAATCAGTACAGGGGTCATGGAAGTGGACGCCAAACTCGACACGCTCACCCCAGTCTTTGCTCGAGGTGAGGCAAACGTACTGTCTCTGATACCAGGGTTCCTGGCTACCCAGTTTTTCTTTCTGTAATAAGGCGAATCACTCACTTTCACGCAGTGCGGTGGCAGGTGGAAAAAGGGTGTACTGCAGTTCTCCCTCCGCAACGCGGCGAGTAGGTCGCACGCGGTGGATGGACACGGGAAGCAATGCTCTACGGTACTCAGAGCGTTACAATTGGAGCGTTTCAGCGTTCACCTGAAGATTTTGACAATTACTAGACCATTGACGAAAAAGTGCTGGTCTCCCAAAAAATACGACCGTTTCTAAAAGTCCTTCTAGTTGTTTTTCATTAATTCCTTCTAGCATTTTCGTGCTCAGTTCCGCCTTTATCAACACGGAGAATAAGTACGTAGCTTAGAAGGATCTTTCCCGCTATAATACTTATTTGCGGACGTTGGTACGTTATTCCTAACACCAAGTGGACAGTTGAAAAAGTTTTTGAAAAATTCACAACGAAGTCCTAATTCGAGGAAGTTCTTTGAGAATACTAGCACCGAAATCCGGTGAGCAGCAAGCGTGATAACGTGCTCCAATTATAATCATCACGGTGAGGGAAACTCCTCCGAGTTTCGCCCCGGCGCGACGAGCTTGGTCTTTACCGCAACTGCTTACACTAAATTTGGCCCCATTGGTTCTGGCGAAGAGTCATACGCCCTTTGACAGGTGGCTTCCTTGTCAGAGCGTTCGTCTGTCTGATGCAGTTTCGTTTCAGATGTATCTTCAATACTAATGGCAGTATCCACAAAAAAACTGTCTCCGATATTTCATTTCAAAAATTAGGTTCGGGGCTTATGACATCAGCAATGTCGAAGAAACAGGTAAAAATGAGTCTCAAATGAGCTCTATACGACCTTCAACTTTAACGTAGAACGCACTCCTTACCGACTTCTCTCAACGGCTACTGATCATGACAAACAATTGAAAAATCGACGTCAACAGAGCATACGAAGACCAACTGCTTGAAGCTATACTCCATGATGTACGGATTGAGTTAGTTCACCTTATTTAAACAATGTTTTTCCTTGTATTCAATGTTTCAATTGTTTCCTTCGACTAGTGGCCGTTGAGGGATTGGGCAGGAAAAGCGCTCCACACAGAAGTTCAGGTCCGTGTAGGGCTAATTATACTAGTTTTTTAATCGTTTCTTCGGAACTGCTGCTGCCATGAGCCCAGCACATTTCGACTTGTGGGATCTTGAAGACGGTTTTCATTACTGATACTGCCGTCAAGTATCCTTGTGTTGAATTGGGGTTTTGTAACCATTCGCATTCGGACGCACTTCATAAAGCACGATTTTGAAGGCGGATACGTGATTCCGCGGCAAGAAGCCAGCGCGACCACAACGCGGTCAAGACTGAATCCACTGGAGCTGTTGGTGACAATAGGAGAGCCGGACTCGCAATCACAGGTTGGTTGAAATACCAACAATCGAGAACGTCTGGCCTTGCTCAAGAATTAGGCATCGCCCGTTTCCTTCAGTAGAAAACCGCACTCAGCTAAAGAACGCGGATTCTTTCAGTCAATATCTATCATCCATTTGTTCGCCAGAGTGGCTCCTTTCCTTTCAGATAGCGTCGTGGCTTCTTAGTTTAGGCGCTGTACACGCAGAAAACCATACTCTATTTTTTATGTATTTGAATGACTATATACATCTGGTGATTGGAAATGGCGTAGGAGCACTTGCGAAATCGCACCTCGTGGAGAGAACCAAGGTTCAGAGTGGTATACAGTGGCGTTTGAATTCGGGTCATATCGATATTCGAAAGCAGTTGTGCCTAGCCGTTGTCCCTAGTGAATGCGCTACCATGTATTCTAATCTCTGCCTGTGAACTAAGCGTTGTCCCGTTAAGGGAATGAAGACATAACAAGGTAAGTACGATATCTTCAATGATACGGGCGATACACCGTGAGCGAATGTTACAAAATGCAAACAGGATCTGTTTCAAACACTGTTTCTCTAGGGTGAACTATACTGGGATGCGGGTGATGATCTAGTTGATGACATCGAAAACCACAAGAGGTCAGTGTTCATTTCAAATTCCTTACACACTTCGAAAAATGAAAGACTGCGCTTCTGTGACTTTCCAAGAATTTCTTTTCATTGAATGGACTACCCAATATGTGGTGCCCACCATAGAACTGCTATCTATCCGAGAACAATTATGCCTGATCTGAGGTTTTGAATAAAAGGTGTGAGAGGAGTGATCAAATTCTTCGGAGATATTTTGTTTATCCGTTATCCTCAAGCTTAGGCATTTGAAACAACGATTTCCGTTGAAACATATACCGTTAGAGAATTCCCCATTTCTAGTCGTCCACTGTAATCTCACACAGGCGAGATTGCTATAAGTATGAATACTTTATGATAACTAAAAGAGTATTTCCACCTGCAGTACTATGGTATTTTCTTGTACTCAAGGCATCACTGGAAGTTCGAGTTCTCCACAACAGCAGATAAAGCCAGACTCAGAGGAATATGCGACGGATGTGATAAGGTAAGACACTGCGCGCAACTAATGTTTACACTCAATAACGTTGTCATCTGGGGCCGTATGCATCAAAGGCAGGGTCCGGGCAGGATTTCGATTCTGAGATTTTCCGCTGAATCTGTGCTCATGGTACAGGTAGTCCAAAGGAACGTGCGAAAACTACGTCAAAACCGGTATTCTTCAAGTTATTCCAGCCACTCCCGTGAGCCGATGATCCAGGGGTGCGTTCCAAGAAGATTTCCACGGGAGGAAAAATGAATCTGATCAGAGCCGACCAATGATAGATTGAGAGACAGCATGAAATGAGCCTATCTGTTAGATTATCATTCGTTATATCTTATCAGACCCGTTTTCCTACCCTGGGAATCTTCTTGGAACGCACTCCTGAAAAATCAGAAAAGTGTGGCCATCGTCCATATTTTAGCGGTTGTCCACGCATTCTTCAAAAGTGCTGTGTATTTATCGGTCATTCCAGCCATGATTATCGTGCTGTGAATACCGTAATCCCTGACTTTCAGGCTGTTTTCTCCAGAAATAAGGATTTAGAGTTTGTGAAAGTTTTGGACGGTGTCCAGCTAGACCAGCCCAATCTATCTAACCCGAATTTCGGTGGTGTCTAAATCTGACCAGACCTTGCCTTTAGGTTTCTTGTTGATGTTAGGCTAGCGTATCAGTCGTCATCGCAAGAAAAATACCGACTGATTCCGCGCGCTCAACACCCTCCAGAACGTTCCTGCTAACGGCGCCTAATGATCATTTTTCAATAATTTTATTCCGAACATTTCTAGGGTGTCGTGATTCCTACCTTGGACGTGATAGAAGCTCTCGGCTACAGCTACGATCCTAGCTTCACCAGTTTCTACCTAGATGAAACAAAGGTCCTCCAGTTGAACCCTCTAAGTTTTGCACGAATCATCCACCCAGAAAGTCATGCCTGTTCCATTACTGTTTCAAGTTTAATGGTGGCTATATGAAGATCTCATTGCTGAGCGATGCTCATATTTGAAATTACAGGTGAGCATCAACACCCAAGAATCGAGCTACAGCCCCGATTCTGGTCGCCTGTACATATCCACAAAGCATCTGATTAGCCTCTCTGGAGCCAGCAATTTTACACTAATCTGGTCACATCGATCGAGAAAATCTTCTGCTTCCTGCTCTCTGTTTTTTGTCAGCATCTTCATGATTCTACGTTTGATTTCCGTTCTTTAAAAAATGATGTTGACCAAAAAAAGCGTTCTAAGAAATTACGGTAGATCCAAATCTGCTGTGAACATCCAGGGATTCATGCTATGTATTGTATTATTGCTATGTATTGTATCTCGTCTGTGAGGGATTTACAGTCGGGATGGATCCTAGTGATGCGTTGCGTTTCCTATTGAAGGTTGGCGCAAACTCAGTGCCATATGCTACAACATAGGTGCACCGAGTTTGGGCCAACCTTCAATGGGGATCGGAAAGTATCGCTAAGATCGACGCCGACTGTATGTCGTTCTCCATTCATTTTTTTAAAAAAATTTGCTTTAATGGTGTTTAAGGCAATTGAGAATACCTTTTTTTGTTATGTTTGCAATCCAAAAAAAGCATTAATAGATTGTTCAGTTATTTTACATGTGTCCCTTTTTCGGTCCTCTCACCCGAAAACCCTACTGCTACAAGGCACGAACAGATAAAACTATCACTTTATCGTGAGAAACGCGAAACACGATATAAGTGTACCACTAAAATAAACTTGCTTTAATTGGAACCTACTCACAAATTCAATGAGTGGAGGAATGTCCCCTAGCGACCGTTGAAATTCTTAACAACTGGGAAATCGACAATTTTCCCGTATCGGCTAAGATTCGAAGGTTATTGGACACGCATGCGAGGCAGGTTCCAGCGAGGCGTTGCGACCGACATTAGCGTAGCTACGACCCCTTCGTCTTTGGTGGCCAAAGTTTACGCGAACTGTCAGGAATATCTGCGAACCCCTCCCTCCCTCGAGAGTGAGACTTTAGTTAAAGTTTACACGACCTTCCACTTCAAATTCACATTTTCATTTGTTCTCCATGGTTTTTACGAAACAGTTTTGTCAGCAATAATTGTTCCGAGAACATTCACAAGCTTAAAAATTTTTGGTTGACGATCTTTTCAAACTGCGTTGAGTTGGACAAGCAAGGTCCGGTACCCTTGTGTATTGATCACCACAAGGACTCACAGCATGGTGAGATATCCCCCTATGACAGTGCACACAATGAACCAAACAAACAATTTATTATGATTAATAAAATAGGATAGAGCGGTTAGTTAGCAGGCTAATAAGTTCCGTGCTGTAAAACCGCATGGATTTCGCCCCCTTTCAATTGTTAAAACCAAGGCGGTAAGTTTTACCTCACCACGATGGATCTATGTATGCACTACCAAGCAGAAAGTGGGTTTTGCTCTTTTTCCGACTCATTGTCAGCAGCAACAACGAAGAACGAAAGGAAGTTATGCCTCCGTTCCGCTGAGCCATGGGCAATGGGCAATGAGAGAAATGAGAAAATGGCACACGAGTGCCGCCGGAGGTGAATAGACTGGTCCTGGCATCGCCACGGCCCGCCTAATCGACGTTTTGCTACCCGCGCGTTCGCTGCAGACAACGGATGTCACGGCTACCGTAACCCTTTTATGACTCACTTCCACAGCACACAATTTATCCATTTCGCTAACGTAAAACTATATCATTATTACTACTTGGTGAACAAACAACCTGCATTCCTAATCTCTCTTCATAGCTACATTTATACAACAGTTACTAAAGATTGAGACTTTTTTCATGAGCGAGTAAAAAACCGACTCAAAGAGAACAATCAACAATCAGAATACTGATATCTGCCCCATCATCCACGGCTCAACGTATTCCGTTCGAGTATTGGTTGCTTTCATGGAATCTATTCAGGGGAGGGTAGGCGTGACGGTCGCGTCTCTTCCACTTCCTCGGGTGCAGAGCCGCATAGCGCTAATTCGGGCTCTGTTTAAATCGTTTTTCAATATTTTTGCTGCATTTAGCCCCGGACCCTCCGGTTTCCAACGAAATCACTGTCTTTATGTTTTCTTCACGCAACATCACAACTGATTGCGAGAGTTTGTTGAACGGCCTCCTATTAGACCTTTGCTAACCAACAAATTTTTCTCTGTCCTTATTCAAATCGAGGAGTGGAAGTCTATCCCACAATTGATTGTACCGCACCTAAAATTTAATTCCAAAAGGCCTATTGATAATTTCAAAAAAATACTTGTAAATTTTCATCGCAATTTCGGACGTTAAAATTTTTTCAAGAACCCCTCCTAGTGTACAGCTCTTTGGCTTGAAGTTGCGTCTATAAAATTTTGGGTACATTCTTGGTTACGGACAATCTTATTCTGAATGTAGTTTGGGTACCCGAAACTGCACATGTGTGTCCTCAGGGCATTCAAAAAGATTCCTCCTACGTAGTGTAGCGCTCTTCTGCTTGAAGCTGCGTTTATGAAACTTTGAGTACATTTTCAGATACTGACTGCCATATTTGAAGGCTATTTTTCGTATTAGAAACTGCAACTGTGTGCCCCTTAGGCATAAAAAGAGCGAGGGTATTAAACGGGGATTCAAATACTTCCCCGCAACGGGGGGCGGGGAGGGGGTGGGTGGACGACGTGGCAAGAACGGCATCGTTTTCAAATATCGTCGGGAATGGGGGAGGTCATGGGAGTCGTCTACTTCATCACTAATCCAGTGGAAAGAGGCGAAAAGGTGGCCGGTAATGACGAGTGTGAGGGCACGGGCAAGGATAACTCCTTCACCAATTTTATGGCCAAGATCCTTTTTGGTAGTGAGCACCTGAGCCGCCTTTCTATGTCCTTCCGGCAGTGAAGAGCTTCTTCTAGTATTTCTGACAATGTTTTCGTTTCGCTTGATCGACACCCTGGAAAATTCCGGCTAGAGATGGGCACGGACGTGTGCGAAGTTGATTGCGCTACTCGACAACTATCGACATATCAGTCGTTTTCGCCCAATTTCAGCATTCTCGGTATTCCTCTCGTATTATTGGTCCTACTTGTACTTTAGAACATACAAGTAAGCCGATAAATTTGATGGAATACCCCGATTATTCAGCGGTTTCTCCAATGGAGTATCCAGGTTCTTGCAATTTGTCTACATAATCTTGATCTTTGGTAGAGGCCGCTGGGAATGAAAATATTTCTCAGTCGCACATTTAAAAGTAGCAGTGCGAAGGTGAGATCATTTTCACATAGGGATGGTGGAAAAAAAGGCTGGTTGCAAGAAGAATCACTGGTACCCTCTATAAAACGTCGTAATTCACATCATTCGAAGCGCGAGCGGCGCGAGCGACGCCTCAGCCTCCGTCTGCCCTGCGCTCTCTCATTGCCTCTAACCACCGCTCCGCACCAGCACGCGTAGGAACCAAGTGAATTTTGCCGTATTATAGCCTGTACTCTCTCTGGCCCAATGGGGGCGACAGGACTCGAAAATTTTGTTCATCCACAAAATTTAGCATTGCCTCTCATTCCTTTATTTTTTCAGACAGACTGGTAGGGTTTTAATAATATAGTGCATACCAAAATGCTTTTCTATCGTTAAGAAGGTTTTTCGTATGTCTCTTATTGTGTTTCCGTTTGTTCTTGTTCCCGCGCAAATAACTAAATGAGTAGATGTGATAAACATATACATATAAGTACATATTTATATGATTTCCACCATCTTCGACGCTTTCCGAGCAAAGCTGGAGAAAAATTTCCAACTGTCAGATTAGGGTGCGACTTCCCAACTGATATCACCCGCCTGCTTGGCCGATGAATGCAAAATCGGATTAAAACTTTTCCGCTTCACTCTTATCATTCTTTTCGTATCTACTGCCACTGTCACTTGTGTGTCGACATGCCCATGATCATTTCTGCGATGTTCTGGACATCAATTCTGGCCCTTTCTATCAGCTTCCAAGTTGTGTATGCAGTGGACTTCAACTCATTGGTGGACTGTTTTCCCGAGCCTGGCGCAAGTCAGTCGCTGTGTGAAGCAAGAGGTTGCACTTGGAGGGAAGCTCCTTCAGTGAGTCGCTGTTGTTTCTCCATAAGTCGGTTGCGAATAGCCGTCAGTTGTTTAAGGGCGCCCCAGTAGGCACGCCTTGGTGTTCCTATCCATCCACGGCCGGATACAAAGTACAGCAACAGCTTTTCAATTCATACCAGCTGGTCCCAAGTTGGTTGTTCGTAGAATAGTAGACGAGTAGATAATGTAGATGCTGTGACTATTATCAGATTTCAACAATCCTTACGGCAGCAACATTTCTCCATTGAATGTAATACTCTCGACTAGTGGTAAGACATTCCTTGTAAGTATTGGAACTCCAGACAGGTGAGCATTAAGCGCAACTTGATGTTCCAGCACGGAAGAGTGACATTTCTTCAGATTCGTACCACCAGTGGACTTCTTAAAAAAGCCATCAACATCATCAGAAGATATCTACTTTCAAGCTGCTTACGTTCCTACCAGCGACACATTTGCATTTGAAATTGTACGAAAGTCCAATGGAGCCAAACTCTGGGACACTACTATTGGTAAACTGAAAATTGGATTGATTCAAGCTCAAAGTTCTTCACGGTACTGTAATAATATTTATTCAGGTGGAATGCTGTTTGCTGACAAATACATTCAGATCGCCACCTATCTCCCGTCTAGCAACATATTCGGCTTCGGCCAGCATGTTCATCATACTTTGAAGGTTGGTCCTCAAGCGCCATCGTTTTCTAAAACCGAATTTTGAAAGTTAAGCTTGCTGACAAAAGTAATGGTTTGGCAGTGTAATATTAACAAGAAATTAGACATGAAGAAAGTAGGAAAAACTGAACTGAAATCATTGTATAAGGTCAACAAGAAAAGGGGACTTCGAGAAAGTTGCCATTCAAAATGAGATACACGCTCCTAGTCTGCCAAACTGGGGCGTCGAAAACAGGCTGATCCGCCAACCATGAGTCACCGCTGGCTGATATTCGGCGGGGCCGTGGCCATTATGTAGTTATGAGCTGGCCGATGTCAAGCCGTTGCACAGCTGACGTTTTCGCGCTCTAGCTTAAAGGGAAGTCTACGACGCAATTTTCAGGCATGCTTCAAGTCACAAGATCGCAGCCGGTTTAATTACCTAAGTTTGCGGTAGACTGGCCCCGCCTAGCATTTGGAGGTCACGCCCGTCCGGTGGCGGCCGGGATGGAGGCTGGGCGACCGGAGCCGTGACGCGTGTCGGTGTTGAGTAGTTTCTAAGCTTGATGAGACAGTCCTGCAGGATATGAACTGCTGCTCAATAGGCCGCTAAACGCGGCACATCAAAATGTCAACAACTTGACAGTAGGCGCGCGTCGCTGGGTAAGGTCTCAAGCTAACAATACGTGCGATTTTGATTGTCAACGGGAAGCGGTTCATGAGATTACAGTTTATCAGCGTGTTGTCGACGCCCCAGCTTGCCTGAGAACGCGTGTCCGTGCAAAGTAGTTTCTAAGCTAGATAAAGTAGTTCTGCAGGATGTGAACTGCTGCTATTAGGTTGATGCAAAAGTTTACGGACTTTTCACGACTTTGAATAAAAAACATTTATTTCAAAAACAAGCAAGGCTCACCCAACAAAATATTTTCCGTCACATTCAAGGATCCTTCGCCACCGATTGTGCAGATCATGAATTCTCGACGCGTAGAACTCTGGCTGTTTCGAGTCGAAATTTTATTCTAACGCCATTTAGACTTCTTCATCGTTAGTAAACTGTTTTCCATACAGGAAGGGCTGCATTGAGCCCAACAGACGGCGGTCGGAAGGGGCGAGATCTGTATATGGAGGGTGAGGAAGATTTTCCCAGCCCAGATTCAGGTCCTTGAGATGAACACTGTTCGTCTTCTTCACGACAATGCTCGGCCACACGTGTCTCGGAGAAACCCGACAGAAACTGCTGGACCTGGGCTGGAAAGTTCTTCCTCACCCTCCATCCATATAGCACAGATATTGCCAGTTCCGACTGCCATGTGTTTCGCTCAATGCAGCCCTTCCTGGATGGAAAACAGTTCACTAAAGATGGCGAAGCCAAAATGGCCGCAGAAGAAAACTTCGACTCAAAACAGTCAGAGTTCCACGCGTCGGGAGTTTATGATATGCCCAATCGGTGGGGAAGGATCCTTGAATGTGATGGGATTTTTTTTGTTTTGTCGGGTGAGCCTTGTTTTTTTTTTGAAATAAACGTTTTTTATTCAAAGTCGTGAAAAGTCCGTAAACTTGTGCATCAAACTAATAGGAGCCTCAGAAGCCTCAGGGAGCGTCAGTTCAATCTTACTGAGAACACCCCCTCGAATTGTCCACTTCTTGATCCAAAATTTTCACGCTTCCTCTCCCAAAGTCCATATTTTTTTGACTCTAACCTTCTCCTCGTTGTCCCGCGGTACAGTAACCGCTTCGAATTCCTTACCCTCCTGCGCAATGGGGCTAGGTCACTCAAGATCTCATAAGCTTATGATAAATCTTCGTTTACAGCATGATCTATCACGCTATACTGTATGGCCGATGTTTGCCAGAGACATTGGTCCAGACTCCACTAGCCCACTGAGCACGCAGAATCTCTATGGTGTTCATCCATTTTACATTTGTAAGTTTAACCGTTACTGTACAGATGACTGCATGCTTCTCATAGTATTATTTCAGGCGTCGAAAATGACGGAAAAGCTCATGGAGTTTTCATACTGAATTCCAATGCTCAGGTTTGAAAATCGTGATCTCTCCGTGACACGGCATGTTCTGAGGACCTTCAGTATTTTTTTCACAGCAGGTGCATTCAACCGTTTCAGGAAATCGTGACAGGACCCGGACCACATTTGATTTACCGAACAATTGGCGGCCAGTTGGATATCGCATTCTTTCCCGGGCCGACACCGGAAGAAGTGGTTAAACAGTATCTAGACTATATTGGTCATCCCTTCCTGCCCTCGTACTGGGCACTCGGTTACCAGGTAAGTCAAAGCAGTTGGTTTCATAGCATAACCTGCCCCACGGATTAGCGAGGTTGCGGGCTTCCGCGATCGTGCATCTCATCAACTGTTGTGCTATCATTTAGCTTTCTCGCTGGGGATACAAGGATCTGAATGATATGAAAACGGTGGTATCAAGAGTTCAAGCAGCTCAGGTACCTCTGGACATTGCCTATGCTGACATTGATTACATGGATCGTTACAAAGACTTCACAGAAGGATCAGTAAGTTGGCACCTATTGCAGTAGTTCCATCAGAAAATGACCCACCTGGCATTGCTTTGCAGAACTGGGTTGGATTGGGCTCATACATAGATCAATTGCACCAGCAAGGCCTCCATCTTGTTTTGATCTTCGACCCTGCAATCGAAGCTGATTACGCGAGTTTTCAAAGAGCTATCCAACAGGTGGGTTCACAGAAATGTCCAAGTACACCTCGAAGGTGATCGTCGCGAAAAAGGTCAGTTTTGGTCCAACGCCGTATTAGCTGCACGTGGACCATTTGAGGTCAGCAAAACAAGAGGCACTGGTCGCAGACATTTGGCACATCAAAAAAGTAGGCATCGATCAAGTTGACATTAGATTGCGTATGTTTCTGATGTCTACGCAACATCGCACACTTAATAACGCCAATAGAAACTCCGTTATGTGTCATTGTTATCATCTCGTATGACCCATTGCTTTTAGAACGCATCTTTCGTTGAATGGGCAAAGGCGTCTCAGGTCCCCACCGCTCTACAGAAGCAGTATCCTCTGGCTGCTAACACTCTGGTCAACTATTAAAGTTATTATGTAAGAAATTGTGCGAATTCGGTACTCGATTATTTTAGATTATGCTCGGTAATGTCTGGCCGGACAGGAACACAGCTATGCCCGACTTCCTGGATCCGACAAACAAAACGCTGAAATGGTGGACCTCGGAGTATCAGCTCTTTCATAAGACCGTGAGTTTATGACAATGGAGTGACCGTGAGCATGAAGGTCTCCGGGTTTTGATCTGCAGGAGGATATTTTTGAAGTGACTGCATAAGCGTCAGAAAGCTATTCCAGATAGAGTGTCTGGCCTGTAATCAAGGCGACATTGTACCCCTACACACGCTCATGGAAACCCATCAATGTGTTATGCACGTAGTAGTGTTTTTATAGATACAATATTGAAAGCCTTCACTTTTAAAGGTGGGCTTCGATGGAATCTGGATTGACATGAATGAGCCATCAAACTTCGACACAGACGTATACACGAAAAAGCCTGACACTAGCAGTGGTCATCTGTCCTGTCCCATCGCAGGCTCCGACGCGGCTCTTGACAATCCTCCTTATCAGACATTTGCGGTAAGCTTTATTTTTGAGGGACTCGCAGTGAAAAAGGCAGTCACTGGGCAGATTTGACAGGGAATAGCACTGTTTGCAACGTCATGGAAATGTCGCCAGATTAGGGTCAGATGGAGTGGCTCAAATGCCTTCCAAATTTTCAGGTGTACAATCGGCAAGGAGAGCATCTGTCTTCGAAAACTCTCTGTATGCTTGGCAAAACTGGACGGCGAACCATGGATTTTTACAACACTAAGAATCTCTATGGAATGTCTGAAGCTAAGGCTACTATTCAATCGCTGTCAGCGACAACTGGT
Organism: Aplectana chamaeleonis; assembly: GCA_029168955.1. Lineage (NCBI taxonomy): Eukaryota > Metazoa > Nematoda > Chromadorea > Rhabditida > Cosmocercidae > Aplectana > Aplectana chamaeleonis. Next base: position 662,570 of record JAPDOI010000343.1, read on the forward strand.
CGCAGAGGAGCTGTGATATCCAGGTGATCTAAAAAAGATTATTTTCTGCTGGCATACTAACTTCGAGTTAAGATCAACCTTTCCCTCATCTGGGCGATATGGTGGCACATGGCTGGGTGACAACACAGCTACATGGAACGATCTGAAGACCTCGGTCGTTGGTAAGACTTAAAAGGTTGAGAGAATTCAGACCATGCTTCGAAGAAGATACTCTGAAGTACTTTGAGAATGGTCTTCCAATCTGAAACTATAGCTTGCGATAGTGTTCCAGGGGTGATGGAGTTCAACTTCTTTGGCTTACCATATGTTGGTTCGGACATTTGTGGTTTCAATGGAAACACCACAGAGGAGCTCTGCCTGCGTTGGCATCAGATGGGAGCTTTCCATTCGTTCTGCAGAGATCACAACACTGAACACGGCATCCCGCAGGATCCGGCTGTGTGGCCATCCGTCGCCAAAGCGGCTCGAATCGCGTTGGGATTCCGCTACAAGTATCTGCCCTATTTGTACAGGTGACCATACATTTGTTTTGATTGATATACTTCCAGCAGTGGTGATAGGATCCTGTAGAAGGAATGCCTCAGGGTTATCTGAACCATTGCTCTCATACATCTCTGTCTCAGCCTGCACTATGCAGCAGCCCTCAACGGCGGTACTGTGATTCGGCCGCTTTTCTTCGAGTTTCCGAACGAAGGCAATGTCATGAATATAGATCATCAGTTCATGTGGGGATCTGCTCTCATGGTGGTACCCGCCCTTGACGAGGTTTGTTTCTTCTGATTTATTCCCTTCAGTGGAGGGTCGTAGCACTAGGAATATCCTCGTTAGTTGAGGGTGTCACGTCCGTGCGTGCGTATTTTCCACTAGACACATGGTACTCTCTGGTTCCGGAGACCTACGGCAATCAAATGGATATCGGATTCGTGGAAGTGGATGCTAAACTTGACTCGCTAACCCCCGTCTTTGTACGAGGTAAGGCAATAAGACCGTCTACTGTTCCACGGTCTGTGATTTGATACCAGATTCAATTGCTAGGAAAAGAATGGGCCGACCCGCTACAGCTATTGTATAGACAATTACGGTATCCGAAGCCTGTTCGATTCCGAGTTGAAGTCGAATGTGTGTGGTAGAGCGCCATATGCAGAAGTAATGCAACGCCAAGCATCTTGAATGTTTTCACGCATTGTGTGTATGTCTCCAGAGCAAAGCCTACTTTGTGTAGCGACCGACTCACGCAGACAACTACATGACAAAATCTATTCCCTCTGAACTTCTCATATCTCGAAGAACGATTGTATTGTAAGGATCGTAGTGCCATGAGGAATACATTGCATCAGGGCAAAACTGACCTCCAAGTCAAATCATCAAAAATCGTAACAGGCTTCAGCAGCGGACATGCACTCTATGCTACTTAGCTCATCAGTGATCGTTTCCCAGGCGGTTACGTGATTCCACGCCAAGCGGCCAATGTGACCACGACTCAATCAAGGCTGAATCCATTGGAGCTGTTGGTGACAATAGGAGTGCCCAACCCCCAGTCACAGGTTTGTGGACTTAACGGCATTCAACGATTTCTTACCTAGCTGATTATGTAGTGCGCACAAGAAATGTACATAATCTGAAGGTGAGTATAACCAGTGATCACGATCTACTTTGAGTACACTATTTACCCAGGGTGAACTCTATTGGGATGCAGGCGATGACCTGTTCGGCAGTATCGGCAAACACAAAAGGTCAGTAATATTTCTGGGTATCTTACACTGTTACACTGTGCGACCCATGAGAGGTGTTACAATAGTAGTACATGACCTTTACAGACCATAGAGCCACTATCGACTAGACTGAGAGCACCCTACTATAAGAAGAACAGCAATTTCCTCCTATCACACAAGTCTTTAAAGACAGTGTTCACGATAAAAGTCGTTTTCCTGTTTTTCCGCCTATCTTGAAAACGGTCCCATGCTGATTCCAACGATCTCCCTGGAATCGTACAAGACCCCCTGGAAACGGAGTTATGGCCCCCCAAAGTTCAGCTTGGGAAGCATTGAAGACGAGTTGTTCGAGGCTTGTAACTCCCGCTTTTTTCCAGCCGATGTGTGGGAGCTGACCTGAGTAAAGAGAGACGTTGAGAATGAAGGGACGAACGAGGCTTTTGATCGGAAACCATCGCTCATTTAACCACAAATTCAGGGGAACTGTTATAGGACGTGGGCGGAATGGCCCACTGGGTTGGCTGGCCCACGAGATTTTCACCCACTTACCGGCCGATTTTCGTCGCACTTCCGTTCTTAATCTTCTTATACGGACCCAAAGCTTACGTTTTAGTGAAAAAAAGGGGAAACTTTTCTTCGTGAACACTGCCTTTAACTAGGGACTGATACCAGCACAAACTGGAGTTTGGAGAAATGGTCTGTTGAGTATTGTGAGAAAGGTAAAAAAAAAACAATTGAGTTTGATAAATTACCTTAGTCCAAATGGATAGATCAAAAACTGCAAGAAAAAAACAATTCTTGGATTTCTGGAATTTGAACATTTTTGGCCTAAACTCTGTCTAGGGAGGTTATTTGAAGTTCTGGACGATTATTAGGTCCATTTTCAGTTTCCCAGTAGATAACTGCAACTTTCATTGAAAAAAAGTATCATTTGTGTACAGTGACCAACCGTGATCTTCCGAAAACTGTAAATGGACCTTATTTTCGTGTCTAACGCACCGAATTACCCCCTGGATCTACTGGACAAAGTTTGGGCTGCAAGTTTTTAAATTTCTCAATCTCAAAAAAGAATGTTTTTGTCGTTTTTTGTTACACCCAGGAGCATGAGGGTTTGTGCTGGCATCTTCCCCTGGAAGGCCATAAGGCTGTGACCTGTATGGCTTACAATATTATGGTCATTCAAAATTTAAACATGTTTTTTATAAACATAGGAAAATGCTCTGCTTTGAGGCATCATTGGAGTTTCACGTTCTTCTCAACTGCACAACAAGCTACACTTCAAGGAGTATGCGACGGATGTGATAAAGTATGGGATGAATATGATGAGCATGAATCCATAAGAGACCACCCACTATTTGCACTAATCCAAAATTTTCCAGAGTGTCGTGATTCCAACATTGGACGTGATAGAGATTCTCGGATACACCTACTACCCAAGCTTCACCAGTTTCCAGCTGAATGGTGCAAAGGTAAATCTAAGGAACATTTAGAAACCCAAATATATAATAACTTCCATTCCCGAATGAAGTTGACTCGTGCCCGTCATGTGCGATTGCGCGCATATGCTGGGCCCCTTTCTCCCCCACATTCTGCCGCTGTCTCTACCTTCGCTCCGCACAGGTACGCAAAGAAACACAGTAAATTTCACTCCGAAGTAGAGGTACACGCAGAGAAATGCGGCGCTCTTCCGTTGTTGAAACTGAAGGCGCCCTTAGGCCGGGTTCATACTTCACGAGACGAGCAACGCGACACAATGTCTATCCTTCACATCGATTGGGAATCGACAGTCTCGATATGCGCTGTGGCGTTCTCGCCTTGCTGAAGGCATAAGCAATTCGGGATCCATAAACAAAACTCGAGTAAGATTCAACAGTGAGTATAACATACCATAGCAATATTCTACCCTGTCTGAAATGTCGTCTATTCTCGCGCCGCCGTTTCGGCACGATCGTCAATATGGCATTGTATAGTAACGTACCTTGAAAAGTAGTAGAGCGCAAAGCAATATCTCTGCGCTGGAGATTTCTTCATGGTCTCCCTGACAACTTTAGTCCAGTGAATGAAAGAGACACGATCACTGCAGAAATCCTTGCGGCGCTTGCGACACCTCCAGACTGCGGAGGTTGGATCGCGAGCGATCATCTACAGTCGGCATAGATCGCACTGATTCTTCGCGTTCCCTATCGAGCATTGGCGCAAGTTCGGTGCTCGCAAGTTATAACATATGCACACCGAGTTTGCGTAAGCGCACATTAGGGAACGCAAGGCATCAATGTGATCCGGGCCGACTGTACCTCGGCAGCCCCATCCATGTGCTAATGTAAGGTATGTCTTACGAGGTAGTATGAAGCCCTTCTCTTTTTTGTGATCTGCTTCTTAGAAAAACTATCGTTGGGATTCCAGATCAACATCAACACCCAAGCATCGAGCTATAATCCAATCAATCGCCTGCTGTACATTTCGACAAAAAAGCTGGTCAAGCTCTCTGGTGCCAGCAACTTCACGCTGAGCTGGACACATAAGTCCGCTTAGGTATCTACTGAAAATGTACTCGTTCGGAAAATGGAATAAAGGCTATATGATATCAGCAGTGATACAGAGGTGGCGACATCATCTACGAATGGGTCACCGTGGTGTACAAACCCTGTATTTTGAATTGTACCAAATGTTTTTTTTTCAAAAATGTAAATGTTGAATCGTGGAGCCGCTTGTGAACATCTCCCCAAAAAAACTTTAAAGTGATGCTTCCACGGCTGAATGTGGCCTCCTGTACCAACTACATGTCGACTCATCCTTACTCCCTAATGCATCGTTATCAGAATTCAATGGTTTGCTGTTGCCATTTCGACGTGTTTTTCTATAGTTTGGCATCAAATCAGGTCAACGCTCTTTAAACGATGGATGCTCGGGTGACATTTCATTTTTTCAGCGTTGAACAAACTGGCTCAGAAACGCAGACGTCGTAGCAGTGTAATAGAAATTTTATGGAGAAGGTCATCTTGCAGGCTACAAAAAGACGTCAAAATATCAAGGACAAGATTTCCGCTCTACGCCAGAATCAGTTTGACATGACATATATTAACGACGCAGATCCTGTAGCTGCCCTCAGCCACAGGTTTCCTAAAAGTCCTCCGGCTCCAGTATACCATAAACCTAACATATGGTTTAGTTTTGTATACTTCTGCGACACTCGGTCGCGAATCACAGCGGCAAGTTTTTGAAGAATCGGTCGTTGTCACAGCTTCTGCATGTTTGCGTGTAATAGCGTTCACGCCTTAAATGGCGGATAAAGTTCCTGTTTTTTCAATATCTTTGCATTTGTTTGCTGTGAATTCCACGTCAAATTTCCGAAATAGAAGAAGCCTCGAATTGCGATTTATGGCACATTTTAAAGTCTCTCTTTCGACGAAAATACTGGAGCTGAATAAACCCCAAAAATCAGCTTGTCGCTCACTCAATCAAAGGGCTATGCACAGAAAATCAGAAATTCGTATTTGGTTTCAAGAAAATTTCCGAAGAAAATGATGGAGTTCGGTACGAATTAAAAATAATGAAAAACAACAAAGAATCCGGAAACTAAATGAAAAATCGAAACAAAACTATGAAGTAACCCGAGTGTAGCGACAAAGTCTTTGAAAACATAACCTAACACACACAACAAACTGGATGCAAATCTAAACTGGAATCGCTTGGTTGTCTGTGGTCGCAGCGCGCCGCACACCGACCAACGACAACACCAGCGACAAAGTATGAAACAGTCCAGAGCAATCGAGACATGGCCGCCGCCGTTGTCCCGATGCTGGTCCCGCTGCGATCAGAGCTAGATGACATGTCTGTCGCTCATGACAACAACGTTATGCACCATGGACCTCACATACTCTCCTCGCTCGAGGCGAGAAGATTTGAAAACTGTTGATTGCGTGTGCATTCCCATGTGTGCTGTGCAACATCACAACCTTCCACCTATGTATAGTACTCCAAAATTGGCTTGAAGTCGTCTCAAAGGATCGATGGTCTCGATCCGTGGTATTTACAGAAAGTTCTCGCGATTCAGTCTTCTTCGACTTCTGACTGTTTTCTAGCTTCCGTTCCAGTCCCCACCACCCAAAAAAAATCTGGACAAGACTTCCGCTTAACACGGTTTTTACTAATAACAAAAACCATCGCACAAATCAAGCACTTCTTGTAGAGAACCCGATAGCGATGTTTATCGCGTGTCCTGTCTTCGAGTTATCGGAAACATTATCTTCTACTCTTAATGGGTCAAGTTCGGTTTAGCCGTCACTGGAACAATGTGATTAGTGAGAAATCCTATACAATGCACAATGGAAAAAGACAAGATTTATCGGGGCACAAAAACATATTGTGAAAAAACACATACTCATCTTACACTGCCACACCCAGAATATTGAATAATTTTTAAACGTGACAGTAGCACCAAAGAAATTGAGCACTGTAAATATTGCGGAAAGAAAGCGGAAATATTCAGTTCAACACGTATCGATTCAAGCATGACTTTTTTCACTGCTACCAATCACTATAGAAGAGTTCTAGCGATTCCTTAGCGCGAAGTAGATACACCCGTATGCTGACCTTTTCTCATTCTCAAATGTTGACTCTGTTTGAGCGAAGTTCCATTAATGTTCGTGCAGGACCCGTACCCTCATTTCCGGGTGCCATACTTTCTCTGAAATTCCTTACCCATAAGCGAATTAAAAAGGGTGTACATATGGCGATGCAATTGAATATAGTTCACGATAAGATCAGCCCACTCCAGTGCCATCAAGTGTTCGGCACAGCACTGGACTGAATAGAAGTCAACGGGTTTTTCTCAACGCATTTCCTGGTTCTTAGAGTTAGCAAAGGGCAGCACTACCGTTCAGTGGCCTCGACTCCTTACGCCGTGAGAAATCTTCCTTTTCTGCCGAAGAGATTCTGATAGGCCACTATCTCTCTTAAAAATCCTTCTGCAAGGCACCAACAATTTCATCGTTTTGCTATAATTCCATTTTTAGATTCACATATCAAGTGATGTGAGATCAAGCAGTTGACTTGTTGTTGTCTTCTTTACACTCTATAGTGTCGGTGTAAATTCTGACCATTCCCGTGGTGATGTCATTCGTATCAACAGTGTTCCTCCTCCCCTACATCTTCTTGCGAACAGTGGCGTTTCTGAAAATTAGGAAATGTGTTGGAAAATTCAGAACCTTTCGGTAGAACTCGTTTCTTGCACCCAAACAGCATTGAAGTCATGGCAAGAGTGTACACAGGGTGTGCCTTGTATTCATCTTTTCCACATAAAGTTACGTATAAATGCGCTTTTTTCATCCGCCCATTGCTGAACCATACTGTGAATACTGAAATTAAAAAGAAAATTTGCGAAGTCGAAGAACCCGTTCCGTTTAGTCGAGCAAAAAAAATGAAACCAGTTTAGGTCTGAGCAATATCAACTGCTCTTTGGTTGTTCCGAATATTCGGAATGTTTCTCCATTCCTTTAAGAACAGCAGTACAGCTCAAAGATTGACAATGACCTCTATCTGTCGACAAGCATATTTGAGAACGTTCCAGACTTCACAGCAGCCTATAAAAAAGGTCAGTCGTGAACTACACCAGGCTGGTGAGTCGACCGTGTTGCGTGTCATGACGATCGGGTCACATATAAATTCAGGAGCAGGATTCATCAACGATTCTATGGCATCTCGTCCCCATAGCCGTTCACCCTCGACCCAGAAATCGAAAATTGACCTTTGAATGATAGGCCTTCGTTTATCTTAGTGTTTGATAGATCAGGTATACTAAACCTAAGCCTTAAAAAGGGGAGAAACTCCTACCTGTGGCAAGCTGCGACTAAGGAATGAAATCACCGCGGGGACGAGATCCCCGGAAACTTTCATCAACGCTTCGATGCTGGCAATGCTACCGTACAAGGAAATTTGATTCATGAAAGTTACTAAATGGTTAAAACCACAGACCTTTGGTGCGTAGTGACACCGCTCCTTTTATGAAGGACGCTTACTGCGGAGCCCTTGTGTATAGGGGGAGGAATGTGGGCGGAAAGGTAGAGCCTTACCTCCAGCTTTCATAACCATATTCAATGGGAAGTTCAATAAAAAACGAAGCCGTCAAATCGTGACGTAATTGATCAAAAGAAACGCCCACTTTCAAAAAAGGTTCCCTTAACATTTCTGATCTAATAACATCGAACCATTATACCTGCTTTCCTTTCATTCCATTGCCTGAATGAAAAACGATTAATTATATGAGAAGAAAGTTCTTGTCAAGATCAGTTTCGAGACAAAAGCGCCAAATCACACAAAGTTTGGAATTATCCAAGTGATAATAATAAGAAAACGGAGAAAGTATCCTGATCAAAAGAGAGGGGAAGCGAAAATGGAAAAAGTAAGTATCAAATCTGGACAGAATAAGGATAGATTTGGTTGAATCTTTCAAGATTGCGCTGCAAAAGAGTGTTTCACGTCTTAGCGCATAAGAGAACGAGATCTGGCTAGGTGAGGCGCCCCTATCAGGCCATACTCGATAAACGCGCTGAAGAAGCCTCGGTGGTAGGCTAACGTGGATTGCAGAACCTGTGAATCGCGCAATGCATATTGCTTTGGGTGGGATGCTTTAGGTAGAATGCCAGCCTAACCCACCCTGACGACAGGAGGATCCATTGTTGAATCCCGACCCAGAAGGCAAACTCGTACAGGCTTCAAACGCTATACTTTTCCTCTCTGACTGCTACAAGGAGGCACCTTTATGTTGCCTAGCAGCTATGTAGACGTTTACCTGTCTGAGACCCAAACTAAATTTTTTGCCCTATTCACATCGATCAGTAGTGCAAAACTCTTGCAAAATGCCAAAGTCCACGTTGAGGGCGACCGCGAGCGCACGTAACGTCAATAATGTGGCAACAGGTCAATCCTATCTCTCGGAACTGTCTCTTCTCCACTAACAAATTGAAAGAACTGTCTGTGGCCACAAAAGCTTCATTTAAACATTTACACGCATCCAGTGGAGCCGCCTTACTTGAAATTTTCTGTAACATTGTTTTTTTCTGAGGTGCGGTGTTGGAGAGGTTTGGAATTATTTTCGAATAGGTCCGAAACCATAACTGCTTGGCAAATCACCAAACTTTGAACCTCAATGAATCGTGAATATTCCAGAGAACCGGCTAGCACTTTAAACGAAAAATCTCAGAGAAATGCGAGGACTCTTATTTCACGTTGTTCACTGCTCACATAGGCATTTGTCTCGTCATAGTATTATACTATGGGCATCGTCCTAAAAGGCAGTGTCACAATGAAATATGATTTTCGAGTTTTTCTTAGTTGTCTTTTTTTGGTTTGCAGTACTCTGGTCTAAACAAAAGAAAACACAGACAAGCCCTATTTGAAGTTGAAATAGCTACACAACCCGCGCTAAGTTTTGTAAAAACGGAGAGCATCTGGCAAACTTTGCAAAAAAAGCGTCCGATGCATGTACTGTAACTTTTATGAATGAAGACTTTTTTGAATTCTGAAAACGCTATCATATTCCCAGATCAAATTTCTACCTAATTAAGTGACTTGTAGGCTGAAGTTCCCTGAAATAGCTTTGTTTTAGAAGGAAATAGTTTTTGCAAGCGTTTTTCAAAAACGTCGCGCGCGGTGAGTTGCGGTGAAACTTTGAGCAGTATTTGTACCACTAATGGAAGAGCAATCTAAATGCTTTCTCTTTAAATTAGGGCAGGTGAGAGATTCTCAAGGATTATTTTGGTTGAATTTTCAAAGTCCTTCACTAAACACGCTTGATAACTACCCGAAAAGTCGGAATTTTTTTGCGAAAACCCTGGACTCCTAAATGAAGGAATTCGAAAATTCAACCAACATAAACCATGAGAATCTCTCACCTGCCCCTAATTTAGAAAAAAAGCATACAAATTGCCCTACCATTACTTGTACAATTACTGCTCAAAGTTTCCCCAAACTTCGCCGCGCCCGATGTTATTGAAAAACGATTGCAAAAACTATTTCCTTCAAAAACAAAGAGTATTCGGGAACTTTGGCAGACAAGTCACACAATTTGGTAGCAATTTGATCTGTGAATTTGATAGCGCTCTCAGAATTCAGAAGTTTTCATTCAAAAGGTTACAAGCATCGGACGCTTTTTTGCCAAGTTTGCCAGATGCTCCCCGTTTCTACAAAACTTAGAGCGCGTATTGTATCTGAAATCGGTCAACTTTTTGCTGGTACACCACTCGAGTGGTGTTTTGTAGTATCAGGGGTCATCAACTGGCTCGAAACTGATGATTAATAATTGACTTCTAGTCGTCGACTCGACCTTTCTCAAGCTTAATTGTTCACATTTAGTTGACACTAATACTTTTGTTTGTTTTCTTGCAGAAAAAATTGATTCTGTATACTCTTAAACTACTTCATTAGTTGCTCTGCACGTCGGAGAATTTTGACCAGGCACAGCAGCAAATTTCACTTTCTCGCGGCGGTGCTGTGCATCTGTGCACGAACCAGCATATTTCTGCTTTAATAACTTTATTTTGAGCTCGTTTCTCGCCCCGGAACTTTCACAGATCTTCAGCTGTTGTCGAACAAACCAGATTTTTGCATTTTTCTCTAGTACTTTTTCCATCGTGAGCACTGCCTCTAAAAACTCGAAGCACTACTGTGGCTTGCGGTGGGTGTATGCAGCAGTTCAGTACGGAAAACCTCCGAACCCAAGAGTCGACCTCCCCTCTTAGCCCAGCAATTAACTCCAAATTCCCATTCACCACGATACGCAGCACCATTTGCTAAATATTCAAAGAGAAAAAAAACAGAGCATAAACAAAAGAAGCCTCAACAAGAAAGAGAATCGCACCCACATCAGGCGAGTCGAGCGCGAAATGATTTCGAAATCCGGTGATCACATGGAGGGATGCACTAATCGTACTCTGATGCGTACCTACCGTATCCCATTATTAGCGGCACCAATGCAAAGTTATATATACTAGAAACTGCTTGAAACTATCTAATTCGAATGCGAAAGCCTTGGGATGGTGCGAATACCGAATAGACTCAACAAGGCCTTTTTTTGAGGTGCGAAGTCTAAATGGCCCATTACACTGGCCAGTTAGGCGAGAAATCTATCAGGATCAGATCCAGGTCGTGGAAAAATGCATACACAGCCATCTAGTTAATACTCCACCTGTCACGTAACCCATCTTCTACCATCACTGAAGTGAGTGCTGCCGTTCCCAGACTCCTCCCCTACATCTATACACATCATCTGTTACAATACTCACCCACCAACTTGATCTTTCCTAATGGCGAGTGTTTGTTTTTTTGCCATGTTGATTTCAGTGCTTCCCTACACCTGCCTGGGGTAACTAGTTCTGCGCCGTTAGTATATAAATATTCAATTAGAGTACCTTTTATCTCTATGGGGAAGTCGCTACTGCACATCAACCTTCTACGTATCACCCAGAGCATCGCCCTCATTCCCTTTCAATTGAATCGCGCCTATGCGATTGTCGGCCATTCTTTTGTACGCATGTGGTCCGCCGCGGGCACAGGGAACGATCAAGTGCATTGTGTCTATTCGCTCAAAATCGGCGACGCCAAGCCGATCACGCCGATCACAGTCTCCCTCGGCTTGAGGTTTCCGTTTCTTCCTTTCCTACAGTATGACTAGATTATCCTCACCCAGTATTAATTTGAAATTTTTCGTTCAACATGCAACTTTTATTGCTCTTGCCAGCTCAAACCTTTTTTTAGATTCATTCATCTTAAACTGTAATAAGATTCATACAACTTCTATGACAGCCTTGGTCCGATTTTTTGTCTGGTGCCAGCAAAGGAGATGCTTAAGAGACCTGCGAGAGAGCACTATGTTTTTGACTTCGACTGGCCCACTGCACTAAACACAATCCCCTTTTTGGACGAAAATATTTTTTATTTGAGCGTTTTCTGTGCCTTTTTTGCTGTATTAATTCGGTCTGCGCAAAATATTTTGAAGAACTTGATGCAATATTTTGCCGAACGCTGACTCCTAGATAGATTGAGTGTCGTTCCGCTGCCGTAGCCTGCCTTAATATTCCGAAAATCGTAAAACGTGTAACGGGCTTATGATTAGCATCCCATAAACCTACTTTCTTGAACAAATTCTACCTCAAATCGGAACCTTTGACCAACTCCCCGTATATCTATGTACCGTACCCTCTGTTGATCGAGAAAAACCCTCAGAATTGTGCTCTACACTTCAGAAAGTCTCCCTAGACTAAGCATGATCAAAAAACTCTATGATCATCGGAGTCCGAAGACTATAATAATGCCAAGAAAATTCCAAAACTGGAAAGAATAAAGTAGATCTACTGGCAGGGCTGGCAGCGGAAGGACGCTTGGACTAAACGGCCATTCAAAATTAAGTATGCGTTTCTAGGACTAATTCCGACGTAGAATCCGAATTTTCCCATTTAGCTACAGAACGGTTCTTTGATTGGAATTAGAAGCGTTTGAAAGCGTCACGGGAAAGTAAGACTTCCCATCGGGCAATTTTTTTGAGTAGTCCGAAAAAAATTGGATCTAGCTCAAAACTTGTGGCTAGGGGTTATTCAGGAACTGAACACTAGTATGGTGCCTGTTAGTTGACATAATGGGATTTCTTGTAGATTGCGGCAGGTACAATGTCATCTAGCTGACGTACAGCCTACCTTAATATTTCGAGAATTGACAAAATAATTCATCTATTCATTTATTTCTGTACGATGCTTAAGACAATCGTAGGATAAGCTTATAAGTTTATACAAGATAGGGGAATTGACTTGATTACTACAATCTATTATAGATAAAAAATCTGGGGAAAAGTAAAATTCTCAGACAATGCTAAGCGAGCTGCTACTCACGTCTTGAAAGATCTCTTAACGATCTAACGTTTGAACGTATTTGCTGAGCAGGATGCATCAATGGTTTTGCTTAGATTTATCGAGATTGACTCCGCTCGAACTGTGAAATTTGTAGCTCTATGTCTCATTTTCGGCTTAATTCCTCTACCTCTGGACACAGAATCTTCTAGGGTACAAAACACTGAAACTCCAGTATAACTTAAGACTTTGAATGTTTTATGAAGCATGCAGGCATCGAATACTTTTCGTCTGAATTCTAAAGTTGGTAACTTCACAGAGAAATTCCTTTCCTTGGAGTGTGGAACCCAGGCCTCTACCTACCGTAACCTTCCTTCACATTTCGAAAATCGACAATCAGATTAGATTCGTGACCAGATTCGTAGTTATTTTGTCTCTCATTTTGTCTCTCATTTCCTTGGGAGGGAACTCCCACAGATTTCTGTAAAAAAAACTCGTACGAAATCTGTGACAGTGTGTTAGTGGCAATGCACTATGTGAACCTTGCTAAAAAAATGCAATGTCAGTGTAACTTTTTTGTTAAGTTTTAAATATGTAGACCATGAATAAATGGCCATAAACCATAGTTTCCTCGGTCGCATCTCCTACGCAAACAGGTCTAGACGTTGCACAATCGGGTCTAAAAGGCTTGCACTATGTGTTATTTCCCGCGCAGGCAAATCCTCGAATTGCGCCTGAACTTCTTAGTCAATTAGCGACCATTTGGCTTATGCCTGGCCTTGCGCGGCTGCTGTAAATGGCGTTAAGTCGTTCGTTATTGCTAGGCGAACCTGAACAGCTGGGGAACACCACGTTCTCGGCATGAAAAAATTATGCACTCTACAGCCTGAGGACCTGTTTTGAGGCGCCACATCTTGGTGCGGTCGCGTGCGAGATTTCCTATTCTGTTTCAAGCATTTCGCTGCTCGTTCATCTTCATCTATTAACTATTGCATATGAACACAAACCTTAATAGTTTCAGGTGATCTGAACGGAAAAATATGGCCCGAGAGTCGTTCCATCGCCGGTTCATACTTGCATTTACATTTGTGTTTGTCTACGCTTGGTGTCTCCTATTCAAAGATCTGCCGCGATTGTTGTTCCAACGTCGAAAGAAGATCGAGAATCAGGCTAGTCTTACACAGCGTTTTCCAACACTAATAAATTAATGTGTGTGATGCCAAAACAGGCTCAAAATGGAAAAAAACTCAAAAACTCAATATTCAACTTAAAACTACAGTATAGTTTATAGTTGACAGCAAATGGGAACTACACTGAAAACCTTGTGTTCTTACTCGTTTACAAAAGGATACATGCTTCGACAGGTTCAGAAACTGTCACGAACTCAATAAAACACGTGGAGTTCACTGTGGTGGCTATTTTCTAACTGGACTTCATGACCTCGTCATGGTAATTAGGTCCAGTTTTGAGATTCGCCATTTTAAAATAAAATGACTCCAGCAAGAGAACCAATTCTAGTCTTTAACTGCGGCATGCTTTTTAGGGCGTAGTTTTCATTCGCTAGAATATGTATACCATAACGGTTGTGCAGAGTTCAAGTCGCGGCGTTGCTATCAGCGACAAGCAGCGCTGGGTGATGCAATATCGATTGCATTCGACGAAGGGGGCGACCGAAGTGGCATAAAAGGCGACGAGAGGGCACCACATAGTGCTCCGACATCGCGACTGCCCTGCGCCACTGCCAGCGAGCGGCAACCGACGCAGCAACAATAATGTTCGGGAACGATTTGTCGCAGCGTCTAGGCTGACGCTCGGCGACGTCAGTCGCTGCAATTCAGCAGGCCCCTATACGCTAGTATACCACAGCCAAGCTCTCTCTACGCCCGGAAACGATATTCAGAAAAGCTGTGCTGAAGAGGTCTGCAGAGTTCAAGTCGCGGCTTTGTAACGCGGAGCAGGCGCGACGTCAAAACATTATGCGGTACCCGCTCGCTGCCCTTCGCGCAGCATCTGTAGCGTCCGTCGGTGGTTGTAGTCGATATTACTTCGTAGCAGCGCGCAACGCTGCGACTCGAACTCTGCAGAACGCTCTAGGGCATTGCGGGTCCCGGCATGATTATCGATCACACGATTGATCCAAGATGCAAGAGACAGAAGAAAACTGGTGAGGGTAAAGAGCCGCTTCCGTTCAACACATGGATGGTGTTTCTTGTGTCTCCCTGCAATCGATGAAAGGAAACGGCTCGTGCATCAGTGCAGCATAGAACGCTAGAGAAGAGACATAGAGGCGCGCCAAATAACGGCTATTCCTCCGATGCGCAAATTTCCCGGCCACATTCGTGCTTTCGCTCTGGAAGGCGTAGTGCACACTTCCCGCGGCGTACGAAAGTTACATGGCGTATCTATCGTGTCGATTTTCGATCGATGTAGATGACAAACACTAGGTCACATGGCTAGTCGCGAGAAGTATGAGTTGGGCCTTAGCCTATCATCCGGTGGATAGGCAACTTACTCACAAGATTAGTATGCAACGCGTGAATCTAGTGTAACGTCGGCATGGATCGTGGAGAGACTTTGCGTTTACTGTCGAAGGATGGCGCAAACTCGGAGCACCTACATATCTTATAGCATATGGCACCGAGTTTGCGCCAACCTTCAACAGTGTACGCGAAGTCTCTTCACGATCCATACCGACGTTAAATCTATTTCTTGTAAGAGAAGTATTTCTCTACTTCAACACGTTTTGCCAGAAGGGTGATAGAAGCTGTTGCTGGTATTGCGCACATTTGTGATTGTTACCCTGGATTACTCGCTTAAAACCCATTTTCTTCGATTTCTTGCTTCCTTAGATTGACACGATTTCTGTTGCATACACGAGAATGTTTTTTTTTTCTGATGTTCTGTGTTCTGGTTGTCGATAGGGCTCCTCGAGAGCATATAAATAAATAAGTAAGTGAATAAATAAACCTCAATAACTTGAGAGAGAGCATTTCAGATAAACTAGAATCGCGTGCACCTGAAAATTATTGTAATATGAGAATCATTCCAGATTGTTGTAATCACCGGAGGAGCCATGGGCATTGGAAAGTCCGTCGCCATGCTGATGGCCAACCAGGAGAAGGCCAAAGTTTGCATCCTCGACGTGAATGAGGTGGGAATGACACAGAGCTCCATTACTTTATTGATTACTTTATTGACTCTTACATCAGTCCGCTTCTCTTTTCTTTTTATGGCGCGTGCCATACAATTAGGAAGCCGCGATCATGCTTGGCGATAGAAGTCACACGAGGCAAAAAGAAAAGATATCGGTCAAATGGTTTTGCGCACATTGGTTGGGTGTAGCTTCCTATTTGAATGACACGGACGACACTTGTAAAGTTATTTTAACCAGTAAATGAGTTATAAATTTCAGAAAGAAGGTCTGAAGACAGTCGATGAGATCACAGAGAAAGGTGGAATTGCACACTTCTTCCAGTGCGACGTCTCTGACCCGGAGTCGCTGAACTCCGTTGCGGCACAGATTCGCAAAGACCCTAAACTCGGTAAGCGCACTATTAGATTTCCATTTATGATCGACGTGAATTCACTGGATCTTACGGTAATTCAGGTGCTGTGGACATTTGCATAGCGAACGCTGCAATTTTGAGGTTTGGTGAATGTATGGAGCTCTCGAACAAAGACTATAAGATCAATGCCGACGTGAACATTTTAGGACACATCTATGTGGGTTTCCATTTGTATAATAGATCTCAGTTTTCAGCAGCAGGTTGATAGGGTATCATCTGGGTGGACGTTTTTGCCGCGATACATCTGCCTACTCCTCCGGAAGGTCTGCCTGTTTTCCTCCTGTTCACATCCTTGTGGGCGGATCAGCCTGCTGTCGATAACTTAGATTGTTCAAGTCTGAAAACGAGGGAGCGTTTTTAACGATCCCCACCCATTCGATTGCCGACATGTCATTGCCGACTTTTCTAGACAGTCAAGGCATTCCTTCCGGATATGATCGCCGCTCAGAAAGGACAGATAGTTTCCGTTGGCTCTATTTGCAGCTACTATGGTGAGCAATATGGCACGGCCTATTGGTAAATCATGTTTATATACTTCTGAATCACTTACCCATTACATTGGGTTATAATTATGCGACTCAAGGCATCTTATTTCAGTGCAGCAAAGTTCGCCTGTCGAGGATTCATGGAAGCGCTCCAAATGGAGCTAATAGCTAACAATCTCTACAACAAGGTTGTGCTCACTTCTATCTACCCCTATTTCGTCCGGACTGGCTTCATTGACCAACTTCAAGAGCCCTACAGCACGTAGGTTTTTTTAACAAATAGGTGTTCTTGCACTATGTAGGCGATCAACGTCTGAACTTGTAACGATTTGGGGTGGGGGGGGGGGAGGAATCAAAATATCCTCGAGGGGGCTAGAGAGATTTCAGAAGCACAGTCGCGCCTATAGCTCAATACTCTCTAATATACATAGATCATAGCCTGACTAGTCAGTCACCTTTAGACGATTAGCATTGCCAGATTCTACGATGTGGTCCCGTTGGAGAAGTGTTCACGTGCTGTGGTTGAGTCGATTCTGAAGGAGAAGATGTCACATTTTATCCCCGGCGCCATTGGTTTACTATGCCTCTATCTCAAATGGTGAGTAGCTGAAGTCAATGCGAGTGTTATTGTCAGTTGATATTCCTCAATTCCTGTCAATGAAAGTCTGAGCAAGGGTGGCACCGGTGTTGATTTGGAAGCATTCCCATATTTTAAAGTGTGGAGAGTCAATAGAAATCAATCCTCTTGCTCAATCTCACATCTGGATCGAGTTACGGAATCTCAATTTGAAACTCTCCTCTTGACTGTTTACTCAAAAAAATTGCCTTCGGATTGAAAAAGTGGAACCTGGAATGTTCACAATAGGCAGGCGATCACTGGCACATCATAAATTTGTTTTGGTGGCGAATTCAAAACAAAATGAAGAAAAACAATGTCCAACTCAGCTCAGAATAACTCACTGTGGATTGTCTCCGATGGCGCTCCACGGAATAGGCTGCTGTTTGCGCTCTAGTGCGGACGTTTGAAAACACCTTGAAGCCAACTTTGATGGATCCCCCAAAGATTTTTTACTTTTTTTGATTTCCAAATCGAGATTTCAGTAACGTACTCTTACCGTTTCTTTTTGCGAGATAAGTTTTTGAGTTTTCAAGATAGCAGCTGTCGGAAGTGTTTACTTCACAACATGTTGTTACTATCGCATTGCTGGATACTTGACACATAATTGAGTGTAAATGCATAATTCACCAAACATCTCCCAATCTGTGAGTGTGGACAAAACTTGTTCTTCATGTCTCAAGAGATCCTGTCCAACGAAAAAAAAAACGAAAAACAAAAGTTGAATATGTATGTGAAGACTTTTGTCAGTAATAATAGGATATTTTGTCGCGGTAAGGAAGAAGAAGGAAATCCAGAGGTTTTGATTCACAAAATTATTAGAAAATTTATAAAGGTTTCTTAGGGTTTCGTGTAGGGCGAGACATTCTCGGTGAAAGTGATTCGGTAGTAGATTAGGCACATTAGACAAAATGTCGCGCTCCAGTGCACTTTCGCGCCCCAACTATGTTGGCAAAGTCCAAGACTATCGCAGACAATCGATACCCATGCCAACCTGAGCAGAGGTCGAAACGAACTTTATTAGTTTTTATTTCCTCCACCTCAGTGATTATTCTTTTTTGGTCTACTTAAATCCGGTTTCCAGCTAAGGATTAGAGTATAGGTGTGGTTAGGTGTACTAGCGCAGGTTATCTTTCATAAATTCGGCCCCATAGGTCTGACGTGTTTTTCTGTGTAAAAATTTCGAACTCATTTAATTGGGGTAGGTGTTAAGACGCTTACAGTCGCAGAAGGTCACGAAGTGATCATGACCGAGTTTTCCGGCAGCTCCAGCGTCTTAGTTGGGTTCGCCTGGGGCGCGATACACTAGTGATCCCCTGCTCATGCAGAGTGATCATCCAAGGTGCCGACGCTTCCCAACTAACTTCGAAAACATGAGTTAATGATTACCGCCTTCAGTTGGTAGTCACCAAGTCCATGCTTCAAGAGTAATCACTGTGGCAAAACCGAGCTTTTCCCTACGAGGAGATTTTGAATATTCTGGTAAAATTTAGTGTTGGCCCATGAACTTCTCGTTTATGAATCCGGCCACTGATTTCGTATTGGAATCAGTTTCCTTACTCTTTTTTGAAACAGAAGAAAAAGCTAAAAGGAAGATCCTCGAGAGAACACTCACTGGACCCGAAAACAAGACAGAAGAAAACAGCAGGTTTTATCTGTTTTGTTTTTCGCCTACCTCGATGAAGCTCAGAGAATGATCTCTGGTTCAGTAGCCTGACTAAAAATTGAAGTGGCAAATCACGGTTGAACAAATGTGAAGTATGATGCCACTCTGGTCTTTGTGCTATTGTTGCTAAATGTTGTTTGCACGATCACAACGATTGACCTCTCCATATTTCAGTTTCGTCACCAAATCGGCTTTGCCATTGGGCCGCAAACTTTTCAACTTCTCATATCAGCCGAAAGCTGCGCAGAAGAGTCAGGTTCTGGACGTCTGACCTCTGATCTCTCTCGCCTAGCCGACTAGACTGCCTGTTAACAAAAGAAGTCGGGGGCTGCATTGAACCGGCTCCCAACTTGTTCTACTCTGTGATGTTGGGTGCAAAGATGGGGTAATTACACTCATGTCTTCTAGCAGCATAGGGTAACGGTATGTATTTTTTGTACGGTAGAGAGCTTTATCGAAAGGACACCTCGACTGAAGCGGTGCCTTCTCCCTGTGTTCATACCCGGTGCAGACCGAGCACTGCCAAACGCTTTGGTCGACATTCGCCCTTTTGTTTGTTGTAAATACTGCCTTTCTATACTCATTTGCTCACTGGCCGATGGGATTCTGTTTCTCAGTATGTTCAATCTTATTTGTATGTATGTATGTATGAATGTATGTATGTATTTGATGGTAAATAGTTCGCCAACTCCGTAAACATAACCTAGTCCGAAGGTTGTTTGAGACAAGTTCTCAGTTCAAAGGCCGTCACCGGCGAGGTGTGGTCAAGATTTCGATTCCAACAATCGCAGCGCCAGACATTGAGAAGCACGTGGTGAAGAAAGGAGCCAGGTTTTAGAGTCGGAGATCGAACCCAGGATAATGTGGTGTAAAATGGGTGGATCAAGATGAAGCTGGAAGGCGCAATGAAATATTGCGCTCCAATCTCTTAAACGCGCTGCAAATGGCATGAATTGGTCATTTTCGGCGTAGACTTTTCAGCTGAACGAGATAGATCCTTTCATTGGTCACTAGAAGGCAGGATCATGCAGACCGTTGCCCTGAACCCCAAAACAGCTACGCCCCCATTTGGCGACCGAAGTTTTCGAAATATACCGAAACATTTCCCTCTTTCCTGATTGAAGAACTCCTCGTTGGCTCGGAGACTGAATATTCCCAAAGAATTGAGATTTTCATAGTTCATTTTTTCGTAATTACCCTCGCACTCACCCTACTGACGACCCTCGGGCAGCGCTTGACCTCTATTGAGAACAGCAAAGTTTTTCCTTGCTGAACCGACGTTTTGCACACCTACATTCATTTTTTTTAAATATTTCGTCCCTTCCATTGTCCCGCAGGGCAGTAATAGCATGAAACTGCAAGAAGGTGCTGCAAAAAAGAAGTCAAGTTAAGCGATATGCTCTAAGCACATGTGTTCTTATCCTAGTTTCACGGCTTTGAAGCGGTGTCATTCAAAGGCACAGGACACCCAAAGAAGCATTGTTTTAGATTTCATACTTTTTTGAAGAGAATCACTTACTAATCACACATTACACACTAATCGCTGTGGTATATCTGAAATTGCTCATGGTCCCCACACAAGCTCTTAGGAGTTTGAGGGCAAAAATTAGGTGGACGAGTTGTTTCAGGCCTGCATTTCTCTCCGTTCGCAGTCGTTGCGCGAAAGGGAGCCAGGATGGGGAGACAGATCATCAAGTGAGTAACAATCAAAAGCGCGGTTTAAATTTATTTATTGATGTGGCCGCTATTGATTTAGAAAGCCAAGAAAAGGGTTGGCGCGTTGTGGTGAATGAGAGCGTCGGGCCCGAGATGGTCGCTTAACTACACAATTATATGAAAATCTCAAAATCACATATCCTATACCTAAGTGTAGAATCATGTCTTTACAGTGCGTGCTGGCTCTGCTTGTATTAAGTTGAGGAGTGCTATCGATCCCATACCTACTAACTTTAAGGGGTATGGTATACTTTTGCGACACACGGTCGCGTCGCTCTGCACTGCGACAGCGACATCCTCCCGCCCTTTAAATCTGTCGCTGTCGCAGTGCACTCGCTGCGACCCACACGCGACATCTGTTCCTATGACAGCCGTCGCCGTTGCTCCGATGCGGGTCCCGCCGTGATTTGTCTTAAATTGCATGCCTGTCGCTCATTACAGCGACAAAGTATACCATACCCCTAACGCTTTCAAACGAATGGCTTCCAATACTATTCTTCCGTACTAATGTGTTTCACTGTGCATTCTTCGAACTACGTATGATCATCGGTGTGTATATGAGTTTCTTGTTTATTATCCTACGACTGTCTTAAACGGCGTAATGAATTATTGTTTTTGTTATAAAATCGGTGTGTCAGACTGACACACCCATGACACACCTTTGGGACTAGAGTGGCGCGGAAGCTTCTCTTCAGTTTTTGTTTACTTCTGGAACAATTTTACGATCAGAGCATTCAATAACACTTGAAGGCCCATTTCGATCGATGCCTTCGGCCTATGGTATACTTTGTCGCTGTAATGAGCGACAGGCATGCAATCTAACACAAATCGTGGCGGGACCCGCATGGGAGCAACGACAACGGTCGTCGTAGGAATAGATGTCGCGTGTGGGTCGCAGCGACGTGTCGCGGAGGGCTGACATACTGCAACTGTGCCATAGCCTGTCCCTACCACTGTCGCTGCCGCTGTGCAGTGCACTGCGACAGCGACAGATTTAAAGGACGGGAGGCGGTCGCTGTCGCTGTGCAGAGCGACGCGACCGTGTGTCGCAAAAGTATACCATACCCCTTCAAGAGGCCGCGCCCTCTATGGCTTTACCGAAACCCTACGCTGCTAAACAATCTTCTCAGTGTATGACATGTGTGGACGAGCAGTACGCTGGGGACTACTCCGATTGGAGCAGGCTTTCTCACATAGTACATTTCCTCTTCACCTGGCAATGCATCGCCCCACAAAGAAATAGAGAAAGGCGGCGGTGGAACAATGATGATTATAGCTTTTTTTCACATATCAAGGAGTGTTTGTAGACGAAAGTTCTGAACGGATGTGGTAAGAGAGGATTAAAAGCCGCTGAAAACCATGACAAATGAGCATAGCCGTCATACGGCGAAGATGCGGAATGACCGCGTTCTTTTGTTTGTCTTTTATTGCTTTCTGTTTCTAATACAGTGCTTCGATGTGGTGTTTTAGAGCCTTTAAAGCATCAAAGACAACAATTCATTTTTGTAATACAGTTGGGGATGCATATACAATAGATTACTGCAGACGGCTTCAGGTTGGGACATGGAGTTGCTCCTCCAAGGTTATAGTATTGATGTGGTTCTATATATATATATTTTTTTTATTACAGTGAGCGATTTGCTTGGATAGTAAATTTAGTTTGTGAGATCCCAGCTGTTGGTCCACTGACCTGTTTCCCATCATTGCGTCGAACCTAGGGTAAACAATCACTGATTCGCCACACTTTAAAGGCAGTGTTCACGATGAAAAAAGTTTTCGAAATTCCACTAGGATTGGGTAGTGGAGGGATACTCTGCAACGTTAACGTCGAAAGAACGCATGAAAACGAGCCAGGAAGAGCCCCAAAAGAGCCCAAAGTTGCAACTTCGAGCGCATTGAAAACCCCAAAAGCGCATCACACGCCCACCGACATGAACAAATGAATGCTCGAGATCGTGAGATGAGCGAAGATTTCCAATCATTCGCCCCGTTCTTCCCTTCATTTTCAGCTTCTCTCTTTACTCAGGTCAGCTCGCATAGATCGGCTGCAAAAAACGGAAGTTACAAGCCTCAGACAACTCGTCCACCATGTTTCTATAGCTCAGTCTTTGAGGGACCATACCTGCGTTCACAGAAGGTCTTGTATGATTTCAGAGACACCATTGGAATCAGCATGGGGCCGTTTTCAAGATAGGCGGAAAAACAGAAAAACGATTTTCATCGTGAACACTGCCTTTAAAGGCAGTGTTCACGATAATCTTCAATTTTGAGATCATTCGCTATATTGATCAAGTGCCCCCCGGGTAGAACTGAAATGGCGAAGAAATCGAGAAAAACGCCCCAGAAGGGCACCAAATCCTTTACTCTCACCCCACCATTTTACTCTCACTGGAACTGTTTGTTGTGACAATGAAATCTTTTGTGGACCCGCCTTTTGCAATTCTCTACTCTCTCTTGCTCTGTTCTTTCGTTTAGACCCTAACTAATGCTGTTTTGGCTAAACTTTGCTTCCATTTTCGATTAACCCCGTTTTTCACCGGTGACAACCACCCTGAACATGCTCATCCGATCGGGCAACTAGTCCAGGCCAGAGAATAATGTCACTGAAATAAGACGTTTTAGTGTGTTGCTCGCCGTTTCTTCGTAATTTTGGCAACACTTGGTTGCCAACGCATTGTTTTCAGTGGAAAACTTGGAAACGAGAATCATCGTGAACACTGCCTTTAATTAACTAACTCACGTAGTTTTGGCACCTCAAGAACTTAATTCTACTCCTTAGAATATTCCATACGCACATTTATTGGATCATCAGTAAATCGTCATTATCGTAAGCGATGCCTATTTGGAAGGATTTATAATACTGTCCACAGCGAAATAGTGGCTATGACAAAACTGAGGATGGTCGACGAGAGAGAAGCTGAGTCCGGCTTGGGTGGCTTCTCATCGGCATCCAACTGTAAAACGTCCCCTTTCCTGAGATTAGTCAGATCTGAATTTTCCGTTTCGTCGTCATCCACGGGCAGCTCTCTCGCAATTTCCACGGCTCCTTCACCTAACCGGGGTTCACTGAGGATGCCTTGTTCACTGGACTCTACCGGCTGCTCCTCGCGTTCTTCCCCATCTTCGGATTCGTCTAACTCGACAGGTTCTGGATTCTCCTCGATTGTTGACTCTTCATTCTCTAGAGGTTGCCCGTCCGTCATCTCATCCAACTCTGGATCTCGCGTCAGGATCCCGTCTGCTAATTCGTTCAACTCTGGGTCTTTTGCCAGAATCTCATCGACAACCTGATCAACCTTGACGCCTTCGTTTACCAATGATGGGGCATTCTCCTCGCCATTCTCTTCTGCAGGGGGGACAACGCTCTCTAATTCTGTACGTATCGGCTCCACATCCTTGGCGGGTACTATTTCAGCAGCAGGTATGGGGTCTCTCTTCTCTTCCTCGAGCATAGTTTCCCTTGAGTCCACATAGTCACTCGCTGCTGGCAGTCGAGCAACGCCCGCCGTGTCTATAGCATTCTCATCGTATGCGGTCTCCACGCCGTCTTCTGATTTGGGCTTCTCGTCGACCTTGCTCACTTTCGCTTCCGATTCGACAGCTCCATCTGAAAAATTTTTTTATGAGTTTCATGTTAAAAAAACATACACAGTAACCAAAGGCTTGGGTGGTGGCCATCGTGTGTTCCAACCCCTGAGGAGGCGAAAGAAACGGCAGAGACGCAGCGAGTATTTGTCGCTAGCCCCGTCTTGTGTCCAATCAGGAACCTTTCTCCTCCCACGCTCCTTCCCCGTTTCTCCAGTCTCTTCAGGGGTTGGAAGACACGATGGCCACCACCCGAAAGGCTTTAATGGGGAGTCAACTCTTGGCATACAATAATTAATGCAAACATTACTCTCCTTACTGTATTTCAGTCAACAAATACATACTCTTAAATCGTCCAAAGCCGCTTAAAATCGGAAATATGGCTCCTGAGAAATGTATATACTTTGTGTTGCGAAAGCATTGTGAACGAGTCGTCTCGGACCTGTATTTCATTTTTTCGCAGTCGCTGAGCGACATCGAATCGGGATGAACAGATAAACTGGCAAGGTAGTAAAAAACTGAAGACATTCTCGAAATCCATTCACCCATCTAGCCGCTATCGAGTTCGAAAACCAACAAAGGGGTGAGGCCGGTGGTGGTGGCTGATGGGGACAGGTTCGTGGTGGCAGCCATATCTGGCCTATTCGGAGCAACTAAGATCTCGCACTTGGCAAAAGTTTTACAGGAGAGTTCTACTACACATTTACATTAAAATCATGTAGTTCCAATTTGAGGGTGTACAATCTCTTGACCTGAACGGCCAGTGTCGCGGAAGCGCGATGCTGTCGCTCCTCAAGGAGGCCTGGGCGCGGTCGGTCCCGCAACGACCGCCTCAAGCACGATAGAGACGTCGTCGGCCTGGTTCGGGAGGCGCGGTCTGAGTCATCAGTCTGCCCTTGCCGCGACCAAGCGTGGTCTTCTCTCCTGCAGGTCCGTGCTGCTCCTTTTCTTCCTCACAGTGCCGTGCTTCGGTTCGGGGCAGCTGGTCTTTAAAACACTACTACTTCGCCTGAAATACAGTTGGCTCGCGAAGAGCATCTTCGATAAACAGATCTAAGACCGCGGCCCGTATTATTGATCGTGATCACTATTTCAGTGGTGCTTTCCCTTATTGTAATGTTTGCTCCTTGTATTTTTTCCTCTTCTCTACAAGATCTCTCCACATTTCTCATGTAGTAGAAATTAGTATAATTCTCTGTAGTGTATGCAATAGCGTCGTATATTTCGCAATGTTTTTAATACAGTCGGGATATGTGATGATTAGTCCAGGGAAGTTCAGGTTGCTGGCATCAGGTGTCAGCGCATGCTATGTGGTGTTATCGTGGTTAAGCCCTTATTACAGTATACAGCTTGCCGGGGTAATTAGTACAGTCGGTCATGCTATCTGAAGGGAGTATGTGGGTTGGATCTTTCCTTAATGACACTTCAATTGGGACTGATGTCGGACTCGGGGGAGAAAACCACTTTCAATTCGCAACAACCAGTGAGCGACTGAAATTAGTGAGAGGAAGTGGAATGTCCATATGCAATAATTTTACGCCACTTTGCCGACGTTAGGCGCAAAAATCACAGTTGGCCAGATTCACGTGTTTGGCTGCTCGCTATCATATGTTGATCTTGTGGTGACAAAAATTTACAAACATTCGTACGACCCATGTCAACGTTGCTATACCGCTCGAAATGTCTCATAATTGCAGAAAGAATCACGGTCTAGTCTAGAGTGTTGTTCTTATCAATCAGTGGCAAACACGTGAGTACGACAAACAGGTTTTACCCCAGTAGTCAGTGGCCTCTACCAGAGACCGTCGTGCACTCACCACGTGCGCTGCCTGGGCTGCCAACAGGATCGCCACCAACTTGCAGTTGCCGCAGGAGATGTTCGAAGCCTGGAAACGTCAAAAAGTAATTCTAACGTCCGAAACAAAAAAATAACAGCCCTGATTTCTGTACATTTCTACAATGAAGCGAAAACTCATACCAGATGGTTGTTTTACCCAGCTTTCGCACAGAACAAGGCGTTTCAGTTTTGATGATTAGATTTCGTCTGCTATCCTCCTAACTGGAGATTGACAACTGTTCGCAAACGCCGCTTACTAAGAAATCCATAGAATTTTACGTACTTTCCAAGGAATTTTCAAATCCTTGTTTGTAGCTGCTGCGGAGTTCTCCGAACCAAGTTAAACGGGTTTCCTCAGTTCTACGCTAAGGCACCTACCAAGCAATTTTCTGGGTACTCAGAAACATGGTTTTGGATGTGAATCCAAGCTTCTTCCTGGTGGTTATCCGGGGCCCTGAATACGAAATTGAAGTTCAATTGACGATTTTCAGGAAATTTCGAAAGGTTTGGCCCGAAGCTTCTCACCAGGGAATTATTCCCATGCAAAATGCGACTGTTGATGATTTCCAAGACGATATGATAGATTTGTCTTGAAACTTACCTGTTAAGTAATCCTTAACACGAGTCTGTGGTCTGTTCATTGATTTTCGACAGATTACGGTAAGTTGCGGTAGGTATAAGGCAGTTCGGTGAATGTCTCAGATTTGGCTCAAAACTTTTCTGTAGGTGCTGTCTGGGGGTGCTGGAACGAATTTGAGGCTCATTAATCGATTTTCGTTTTGACTAAGGTAGGCTACGCCAGCTAAATAGCATAATATTCACACTAACCTACAATAGATTCGTGCTTAGGACCCCGAATAACTCCCAGAAAAAGTTTGAGTCGGATCGGAAACAATTTTTGTAAACACCTTAAAAACAGTGGTCACGATCGAATATGGTCGTCGTCTCTTTCTCTCTAAACCCTTTTCTGGGTCTCGAATAGTAGGACCTGTAAGAGGAAATCGCGAAAAAACCACTATTTGGGCCAAATTTAAAGCCTGAACTTTCCTGTCTTTTGATGGTAGACGAGTCCACCCCACATCATCGGCATCGATGATCTCTAATATGAAGAACATCAGCCGGCTTGACATTGAATTTCAATCAATGAACCTTCGGATTTATGTACACATCTAGTCAAATCTTTGATTGAAGTGCTTGCTTTCATTGCTCAACTGTTTTTATTAGGTAAATTTGCATATATTTCTTCTTCTGAATGCCGATGATTTTTGACTGCTCGGCATGAGACTGCGATCTTTTTGGTCGGCGCTGCGTACGTGTGTACGAACTGGCATCTTTGGGGCCTAGAAACTCTAGCTCTCGCCTCTAGCCCGTTTTTCACCGCGCCACATTCATCGATTTTCAGCTGTTTTTGATCTAAGCTGATTTTTGTAGTTTTTTCGATAACGCTTTTCATCATCACCACTGCCTTTAAATATTGCTTGACAGGCCTTTATTGTTAGGCACACTCACCTTTCCACTCATTTGAGGAAACCTGCCATAACTTGGTTCAGAGACAGTCTTCTTCACGAGGTCAACACTGAATGTTTGCAGAAAGTCCGAAATGAGTTACACTCAATCACAAATGTTCCCAAATCATAAAAAACTACAATTCTAATGAAATGCAAATAAAAGGTTTGGTGGGGATCAGGGATGAGCGGAGTTCCGCGTTTCGCGTTCCAAAAACCGCAGAAAACGCCGCGGAATGCGAAAATACCGGGTCGTCTGGGACGTAAGAAAACATTAGATGATTTCTGAATTTCTCCGCGTTTCGCGTTCCGAAAACCACATTTCCGCGCATTTCCAGGCGTTTCGCGCCCGATTTCCGAAACCCGAGAAAAAATTTTTGTTCCGAAACCCGGAAACCGATTTCCGAAATTTCATATTTTTTTCCGCTCATCCCTGGTGGGGATGGGCCCCCTAGACTTCTGAAGCGAGACGCTTGCCTCTGCTACACCCCGCTGCAGCGGCCTTCTTGGTTGGAAATTGTGATGAACACACTGCACTGACTATAACCGTACCTTCAGCAAAAATTCAATATGTTTCTCAAGACTACATCACGAGTCAGATGCTGCTGGGAGTTTCACTTTCAGAGGAGTTTTTGACCAGCTATCGATCCCTAGTTGTCTATGAATAAAACACACCAGGAAGTATTCTGCCTTCGTCATCGACTGGCACCAATACATTGCCCTCTTCATCTACTGTTCCAACTCGAGGGTCATCTATCGACATGAATACATCATCCTGAAACGAAAGATCGTTCCATAGTTAACGTCGGCATGGATCCTGAGATGAGACTTTGCGTTCACTATTGGCGCAAAATCGGTGCCATATGCTATTACTGTGCTTCTCTGGGCCAAATTCCGGTCCGCAATTGCGTCTCGACACGCTTTGCGGACGCATGCGCTCGCGTCAGTCGAGTTCCCAGCGCCAAAGCCGACTCGATATAGCTTTTTAAACAGTTTTCTCCAATTTTGTTTAGTTGCCAGTTTTTAAAACCCACCTAGAGTCAACAGATCGGTGCCTGCGGCGCTGGAAAGTCTTCCGACTTGAAAGGGCGCGGCCGCGAAGCGTGTCGAGACGCAATTGCGGACCGGAATTTGGCACAGAGAAGCACAGTACACACCCTCTATAAAACGTCGAAATTCACATCATCCTAGGCGCGAGCGGCGCGCGTCGCCTCAGTCTCCGTCTGCCCTACGCTCCCTCACTGTCTCTAACCTCCGCTCCGCACAAGCACGCGTAGGAACCATGTCAATTTCGCCGTTTTATAGCCTATAGGTGCACCGAGTTGGCGCCAACCTACAATGGGATACGCAAAGTCTCATTAGGATCCATGCCAATGTTATGAGCTTTATATTTTGTCTAACGGGAGCGGCAAAGAGTGCACGTCGTCTCATAAATGATTAAAACAATTATGTGAATGCTGAAAATTCGGAAAAAATGATTTACGAACATTTTCTTCGAATTCTAGTGGCAAAGGCGGTAATTCAGGGCTGGCTTGAACTCGTTGAAGCTTTGAATCCTCTGCTGGGCTGCCATCTGGAAATATTTAGATAAGACTTAATTTACTTAT
Organism: Aplectana chamaeleonis; assembly: GCA_029168955.1. Classification (NCBI taxonomy): domain Eukaryota; kingdom Metazoa; phylum Nematoda; class Chromadorea; order Rhabditida; family Cosmocercidae; genus Aplectana; species Aplectana chamaeleonis. The sequence goes on from JAPDOI010000343.1 coordinate 691,703, forward strand.
AACTTGCACCCTACCACATTTGTTGCAGAAATGAAGTAATTAAATTCCCTGTGATAAGGGCTTGAACCTGACAAGGGATCACCCCGTAACAAATGACAGTCCTGAAGCACAACTTAAAAGGCATTCTGCCCACTGGCCTAAAACTCTGGGGATGCTCTTGGTTCAAGTCTAGTGTGGAAATGAAAGCAAAAAAAGAGCTATCGATAAGGCCCTGAGATTTTCATCCATCACATTCTTTGTTTACGAAAATAGCTCAGGCAATGTCGTCACCGTTGTTGTAAAATTGCATTTGTTCACATTGTTGTGGATGATTTGCAAGTGTTTTTGCAGAAAAAAAAAACTAAATGAAAACACTGACAGCTGATCCAAACATGCGCGGACACATTACATTGGAAATGGCGTGACGATGAGACCAAAAATGAAAAACACGACAACAATGTTACGGTTAGTCAGATGATAGCTGGGCCATAGGTATGCACTCATTTACATAGAACAGGCCATCAGAAACAGATTTTGAATTTTATAACTTTATGAAGGCTATGAGCTCCCAATTTTAAAATATCCACTCTGAAGATATAAATTTCCGAATCTGCCTCGTAGTAATTGTTCAGGAGGCGGGTAAGGGCGCATTTTCGCGTCTTTTTTGATAATTCCCTTCACTTTTATCTGTATCTGAGAAACTATTCGAATACATGGTTTGAGATAAAAACGGTTGCTGTGTCATACTCATGGGAAGGTAAATCTAGCCTTCAACAAAGTGTAGTTTTGAATTATCGATCGGGCGCCGACGACCCCGTCGGGTCACCCAGAGTGGGCGGAGCCACGCGACCCAGGGTGGCCCAGCAGAGGTGGGGACCATTCCAGGTCTTCAGCGTCTTCAGGAGCGGTCAACCCGCCCGCCCGCCCAGCGCAGAGGCACTTTAATTAAAAAAGAAAAAAAAAACCACGTCGTAATTCAGACTCGCCTTTTACAGCACCGAGATTTCGACAAGGAGCAGCCCTTGTTCACCAGTCCAGTGCTCTGGGTCTAGCCGAGGCAGGCGCAGTGATCGGTAGATTGTTGACATCCGACAGAGCTTCTTCGACAATCACAGCCTACAGTGCGGAGCTTCAGCGTTTCGATGCGTGGAGAAAAAAACCTCAAGATTCCCGGGCTCCCTTTCCCCCAACTGCGGAACTACTATGTGGCCCAATGCGCCGAGGATGGGAGACAAAAGTCGCTTACCTTGGTAGTCGCGGCCCATAATTATTTCCATGGCCCCCTGCCCGCAGTAGAGCGCGGCATCGAAGAGAGCATTGTAGAAGCAGAGAGGCGGTCGACTTCCCCGACCAAGCACCACGCTAAGGCAGACCCATCCAGTCTACGTAAAATGGTGGCCGAAGGTTCCATTAGTTCGGACCCCAAGATTACGCAGGCCGCTGTAGTAGCCCTCCTCCAGTTTAAGGCATTGCTTAGGATCAGCGAAGCGAGGGAACTGCGGGTCGCGGATGTGGTGCGAAAGCAGCAAGGGACATGGTCCATTTTTATTAAAAAATCCAAAACGGACCAATTCAAATTTGGGACGTCCCTATCTATCAAGCTGGATAAGTTGGAAGATGGCCTGCTTTCCAACTATATTTCGTCTGTGGCTAACCAAACCTTCCTTTTTCAGTCCTCTACAACAGTGTTCCCGCTCACGTATGCTACTTTGAGAGACCGGCTTGAAGCTTTACCTAGCGCTACACAATTAGATTACCTTAGTGTTACATCACATTCTTTTAGGAGAGGTACAGCTTCTCACGCCCTCGACTTGGGGTACGACCAAACAAGAGTCATGCAGGCTGGTAGATGGAGATCGGTTAAGGCCTACAACTCCAACGACAACCCCACGCTCCTACACCTACCCACTGACTCCCAGGATTTCTCCTCTTAGTTGTCTGGTCGCTGTTATTGTATTGATACTTCTCCCAGTGGATCTCTTTGCTCATTTCTATTGTTCTCGGGTGTTCCGACAAGACGATATGTACTCATTTCGTTCCTTTGCGATCCTAGGTTTCCTCACCCTAGCGCGTTGTATGCGTATGAGCCGCTTTTCGTGAACTCATGTAAATTTCCCGGTTATTGCATTTTGTAATTTGATTTCATCGTAACCACGTTTTACTCTGCGTCGACTTGCTGTGTTCGCACACTATAAGGCTTATTGGAATGCAAGTAGCATATACTGTAAATAGTTTAAGACATTAATACTGTACAAGAATAGTTTTCGTATGGCTGCTGCTTTGATATTTATGTATGATATTTAATGTAAATACATTAATGAGAAATGATCAGGTATTCATATAGGTATTGCAATAGTTATCCGCTCCCAAGGAATGACACACTGAATAAACCTGCATTTCCACTGCCCCAGTGTACTCGATCGATAATTCAAAATGGTATTTATACCAGAGAGTATCGGAGGTATAAGCGAAAATAAGTGAAAAGTTGGAGAAAAAACGCCCAAGAACAAGCTATTGCTTGGTGTCCGCCCGCCCAAGTTGTCTAGATTTCTACAAATGCCTGTTTTGCCATCTTCTATTTTGCTTCTAGAGTGATTTCTAAGCACTTATAGGGACTACTGATTACTTTAGAGCAAAATAAAGGACGGATAAACATGCATTCATAAAAATCGTGTTAATTGTTGTGAGTGCGGACACCTGTAATTAGCCGTCTTGCTGTGCTTCTCTGGGCCATATTCCGGTCCACAATTGCGTCTCGGCACGCTTTGTGACCGCACGCGCTCGAGTCAGTCGAGCTTCCAGCGCAAAAGTCGACTCGATATGGCTTTTTTATACACTTTTCTCCGACTTTGTTTAGTTTCCAGTTTCTAAAACCCACTTAGAGTCAACAGATCGGCGGCTGCGGCGCTGAAAACTCTTGCGGCTCAGAAGCGCGCGGCCGCAAAGCGTGTCGAGACGCAGCTGCGGACCGGAATTTGGCCCAGAGAAGCACAGTACATTGCTTTTGTGCGTTTTCCCACAAACTCTCTTTTTTCGCTTATTTTTACTTTTGTGATGATCAAATCCACATTCTTATGAAGAAAGCTCGGAAATCGCACCGAGTGCGAACCCTGCCTTTTAATTAATTTTTTGGAATCTGAGAAATTATTCAAGATCCGGGTGAGAAGGGCCTTCCAATGAGATGATGATTGCTGGCGTTTGAGGTAAGACAAAAAAAGGTTAGGGACGAAATCTTTAGTGTGGCATACAGTATGCAAATACAGTGTGCGGCTGCACAGCGCTATTTGTACCGTGAACGGTCTGAAATTCACATTTCCACACTTTGCTGCTCACAGTTTATCGCAATGCTAAAAGAACATGGTGCAGTTGCGGTCACACACTAAAACTACGGTGGAAAACCTGGCTCTTTGCCAGAGTTCATTATCAGTCGACAGCGCAGCCGATTTTCTGGGTGAGTTACAGTTTTTCTTTTTTATTCATGCTTGTTTTTGCTTCATTTTTGTTTCTGACTCTTATAATATATAACGAATAGAAGCCTTTCTTAGTGTGTGAGAGGAAGTCGTAGTTTTTTCGATTTCAAAACAGAATCTTGAGAAAAAGACACTTCGGAGCCGGAAAAAACGGCTACTGTCCCTCACCCACTAAGATTAGTCACTGTTCGCAATATTTAAACGCTAAGAAACAAAAATAATGCCGAAACAAACAAGAAACAAGAAAGAAAAACCGTAACTCACCCAGAAAATCAGCGGTGCTGTCGATCGATAATGGATTCTGGCAAAGGGCCAGGTTTTCCACCGTAGTTCCGCAACCGCACCATGTCGTTTTAACATTGCGGTAAGCTGCACTCACATTTTCGTTCATTTTTGCGTTCCCCTGAAGAAATCCCTGTGACAAACATCGTGGTAAATGCAGTTTAAGATTCTTTATCGAATTCTGCAGTTTTCATTGATTTTTAAGAAAATCGGTAATCGATCGATTTTATCGATTCATGATAAGGGTTGGTAGATTTTGCCGTAATATAAAAAATCTATAGAAAATCTTCAGGGGCACCTATGCTTCAAGATTGACGCCTTGGCGATGTCTGTGAAACGAAAAAAGAGAACGAATCAACTGTTTTGAGAACCGTCCTGGCCAAAAGTTGAAATTGGAACAGTTCTTCACGGTCTCATGCGGAAGGAGGAACACTTACTGTGCTTCTCTGGGCCTGATTCCGGTCCGCGATTGTGTCTCGACACGCTTTGCGGCCGCGCGCATTCAAGTCGGAAGAGTTTCCAGCGCCGCAGCCGCCGATCTGTTGACTCTAGGTGGGTTTTGGAAACTGGAAACCAAACAAAATTGAAGAAAACTGATTAAAAAAGCCACATTGAGTTGGCTATAGAACTGGAAACTCGACTGACTCGAGTGAGTGCGGCCGCAAAGCGTATCGAGACGCAATTGCGGACCAGAATTTGGACCAGAGAAGCACAGTACCCAAGACGCCTTAGCGAAGAGCTCTACCGTGGAAAATCGGAGACCTCTCAGGTTTTCGCTCATCATTTGTTTCGAAAACCATTTTCCCGCTTCGAAACGTTGTAAATGCATTTTTGGAGAGAGGTGTGATGAAAAGAACAGACTATACAAAGCGATTATCGGCGCGTATATGCAGGCTCGGCAAGATCACAAAAATTTGTAACCATAATTATGAAGCACTCCGCACCCTTTAGTTCCTAGCCTGATTTTCTCTGTTCCCTCGCGCGCTTTTGCGGAGCGAGGGTAGAGACAGCGAGAAAGTGTGGGAAGAAGGAGACGCAGCGTACGCGCGCAGACGCACGCGATGAACAGAAATAAATCACACTCGAAAACAGAGTATCCATAACGGCGGTATAAACTTTACAGAAATTATACTGTTTAATGAAAGTTACTTCTCGCAGTGTTGTGTACTACACTTTGATCGAGTCGTATGATTCAAAAAATCATTCGACTGAAAAAGTGGACCTCGATTTATTCCCGAAATTCGAATATTCGAAGAAGATAAATTTCGGACTTATGAAAAAATCTAAAAACTTCGAAAAAAGATTATTCAAAAAGCTCAATATATTCAGAAGTTCCGAATTGTTGACAAAGTCGAGCATTCGTCAAAAATTTTTGAAATGTAAAAGTGTATTGTGCACCATTCCACCTTCTATGAATGCACCCCAGGGCTGGGCACGCGTCCCGGTTAACCTTAGGGGGGTGCATATTGGAAGTTTCAGAGAGGGCAAAGGGGGGTGCCTAAACCGAACACCAAAAAAAGAACGAAGTGCATGTTCTGTCGAATATCAGGAAAAAATACACACTATTCTTCTGAGTTGCCATATCTGCTTCTCCGCTTTTTGAGGCGAACACTTGAAGAATTTAAATTATAGATAGAGATGCAGGTTGTGTTCGCAATAATTCATGGTTGCTGTCGAAGTTTGTTTTGATGAAGGAATAAACACCCTTCTGTTATCTTGTAGCAAGTAAGAATTGATGTGGTGTCATGTTTCTTTGATGCAGCGTTCATTGATTACGCGGGTGGCTACCGATTGGAGGCAAAGATACAAAGACAGCGCCCAGGAAAGCTATCGTTCAAATTAAAAAAATAGCTAAATGATGCATAGCCTACGGCGCTCATTTTGAGCCGGTCGATGCAAGGCTTATCGGGCTTATCATGCCAAAATCTCCTTATCACTGTTACATGTATTTTACCATGACCAACCGCTCCGCTGCTCACTCCTCCCAGACTCATCCGAGCAGGCTAGGCTTTATTTCGACAGTTTAAAAGTACAGATAGCACAGTCAGAATCACAACCAGTCAATAGATTTTAATTCAAGAGAATGTGACTTATGAAGAGAGCCAACTTTAAAGACTGCAAGTTGCTATGAAAGAAGCGAATGACCGTGTCATCCTCATTGAGAAGTACCCTGTACATAAAAACCAGAGTTTTATCCACCTTGAATGCCGTAATCTCTCTTGCCGTGCGATGCGGTGTTTGTCCGCAGCTGCACAGCGCGCACTGGAGTAGACGCGCACACAATATTAAATAAAAAATGTATTGTATTACAGAACGGGGCGGAGAAGATGATTGAAACTAGAGTAAATGGAAGAAGGCAGAAATAGGATACTTTCAATGTATCCACCATAGAAATTTAATGTAAACAAACTAAGTTGGAGCGGAGTGAATTTTTTGGACTTGATAAGGTTCATTCAAATGGACCCAGTTGATTAAAAACACCAATAAACATAGAACAAAGAGCATTGAGAGAAAGAGGAGAACCGGGCAAACATTTCAGTAGCAATATGTTTGATATTCAATGTGACTTAAGGTCCCTAAAACTCGTCCCGGTTTTGTCCCGGTTTCGTCCCGGTTTTCGGGGTAAAACCGGGACGAGATTAAAGGTCCTTAAATCACATTAAAAATCGATCGTAAAGAAACGAAAATGTTTGCCGGATTCTCTACTTTCTCAAAATATCCTTTGATCTATTTATAATGACTTCTAAATTCGATCAACTAGGTTCGTTTGAATGAACCTTGTCACGGCTAAATATTTACACCCGCTCTACCTTTGTTTATTTACATTAAATTTCTAAAGTGGATACATCCAGAATAGACTACCTTTACCATCTTTCATTTCCTTCAGTTTCAATCCTTTTCTCCTCCCCGTTCTGTAATAAAATACATTTTTTATTAATATTGTGTGCGCGTCCACTCCCGTGTGCGCTGTGTAGCTGCGTACAAACACCGTATCGCACGGCAAGCCAAATCTTCAAGGGATTGCGGCATTCTAGGAGGGTAAAACTCGGGTTTCCCACTCCCTAAGAATCACATGAATCCTAACATTGTTCCACAACACAAAATAGTTCTGATTTCCACATCAGAACAACCAAACACAGATTAACTAATCCTTCATAGGTTTATGAAAACATTCGACAGGAAACATTAATTATCGCAATAGTAGTAGTTCTAGGTCAACCGGAAGGACGAGGGTATAAATATAACACGGGAACTCCAACCCTACATCAGACTCGGCTTCTGATTAGGGTACTTTCTGTCACTCTGGTACCCGCTTTGTTGTTCTACTGATCACATGGTTTTCTGAGGACTTTTGAACAGGTATGCCACTCAGTTCTATGTTTCCGTGCCTTTCGTTTTGGAAAATTTGTCTGAATTTCTGTAGGATAGTATCTACATTTGGCCGATTAATTTTACAAGTAAATTTGACCGTTTCAGACTCCGACGAGGGCGAATCCGCCGAAACGTTAGTCAATAAAGTCATCTTACCACCTCGTGCGTGCTACAGACGAACGTTCAACACATTGTTCTGATGCCGAGGTTTATCGAGAGTCGAACTTGGAGATTATTGCGTAATGTACCAGCACGATTCCAACGACTCGTTCAAGAAGCATTGTCTCTCCGACAGAAGATCGTCATGGCGAGACAATCTATCCACTTCCTCCGCCGCTGTCTGACCAACAACGTCATCCCGAACTTCATTTCGAAGAAGAGGCTACGTGACGTTTGCGGAAGGCCGAAGAGCGACCCGAAAATACGCAAGATCGAGCTGCAACTTCTTCGCATCGCTTTACGCGACAGACAAGATCAACTGTTTGTTATGCTGAATAAGTGTAGCTCGAAAGAGCAAAATTGTATAAAGTTTTTGGAGGGGCGCCTTTGGAGGAGGATAGTGGAAAGGGTCTAAAACTATTTGTGATCGTATTCGGTCTAATGTCAGGTCATCTTTACAAAAGAAATTCAACGACATTTTGAGTACAGCTAATGGCCGCGAAAATGGGATTCGTAGTGTTGTATCTTGTCAAAATCCGGTCAATCAAGGTGTCAGTAGCGTACCATTGTCAGAAAACACAAGAGTTACCGTGTTAGGAAATACTCCTCTGTCCGAAAATGCACTCGCAGTCTTACAACTGGGTCCTAGCTTCTCTCCTTCTCAGTGCATCTCTACTTATGTGATGCGCAGGGTCATCTGCGGTCTCCACGAACTTCAAGATCGACTCCGGTACAGGGCAAGGATTGACTGTGGGCCTACAAGCGCAGGGCAGGTTCGGGCGTTCCCCCCATCCCGTTCCCCCAGACGTACTTCAAGCAGCAAGAGCCCAATATACGCGCTGATATCAATTTCCGCCTCTTCACCGATGAAGTTTTCAGGGTTCTGAGACGGTTTCAAGCAGGCAAAAGCGCTAAAAACCTCAGCCACTCCCAAATCCTGGGCTTGAAAGAGGTTCGAGAACTTGTGGCTTCCAATACTATACGGCTGTCCGTTAGCGACAAAGGAGGAGAATTTGTTGTGACACCTCACGATATGGACGTGGCTATCACCGAGCATCATCTTTCGGATACGTCTATCTATCGTGTAACCTCCGAAAAAGAGTTTAAGTCGCAATACCGCAAGCTAAACAAGTCCTGGGTGATGGAAGCAAAATCGTCTGGGCTAGCTCAGTCGATAATCACGCGTTTGAAAATTGAGGTTCCTACATGTCCAGTATTGTACTTGCTGATAAAAACCCATAAATTCGGGTCAACGGAGGACCTCACACTAATTGATCCAGCCGCAATCAAGGTTCGCCCCATAATTAGCTGCGTGGGTGGTCCCACCGACCGGATAGGGTGGTTTCTCAGCTCAATACTAACCCAGCTTCTTCAATTCATCCCAGCGCACTTACCCAACACTCAAGCCTTTCTAGACCATTTCCGGTCTGCAGAACTCAGCAGCAACTGTGTAATGGAATCCTTCGATGTTACAGCGCTCTACACCAACGTTAGTAACGATGCGGCTATGGAAGCGGTTTTTGAGCTTCTAAATCAACATCAGAGCCGTATTAACATGCACGGGTTTTCTGTACACAGCCTAATGGTTCTTCTCAAGGAGTGCCTCGGCTGTAACGTTTTCAAATGGGCGGGCAAATATTTTGCGCAGTTAAGGGGGCTGGCTATGGGCCAACGGTTAGCACCAACGCTTGCTATCGCTTTCATGGCGAAAATCGAGGCACCCGTGCTCGAATCTGTTCCGTTGTTCTACCGGCGCTACATCGATGACTGTCTCATAATCTGTTCAACGCAGGAGGAGATGGACAAATGTTTCGCCCTAATGAACAACCAGTCAGAGCATATCAAAATAACCCGGGAAAAGCCGTCAGCGGGCTGGTTACCTTTCCTAGACGTCCAAATTAAGCTGGTAGGGGGCAGCAAAACCACAAAATGGTACCGCAAACCATCAAGCAAAAATATTCTCGTCCACTGGTGGTCCGCGCACCCTACCCAGACAAAAGAGCGGTGGTTAAAAACATGTTTCGCACCGCTAAAAATGTGTGTTCTGGCGCAGAAGAGCGTGAGGAGTCGAAAAGGCTTGCTAGCCAAATTGCGACACTCAACGGCTACGAAACACATTTAGGAAGGACTAGGCCCACCCACGGCGGCCATCGGGGCCGGAACATGCAGCAAAGCGATAAAACCCTGTTCAAAATGCCCTTCATTTCGGAAGAGGTGAGCAGCGCTATCAGAAAATGCTTGCGCGAGGCGGGATTGGAAGACTCTGTATCTTTACTGACCATCCCTCCCAGTAATTTAAAGCAGCAGTTGGTTCGCAATCGCCAATATGACCGCGCATGCGTTACCCCACATTGCGTCATCTGCCCAGCAGGCAAGGAGGGCGACTGCGCTGCTTCGGGCGTAATCTACGTTATCACATGTCAGAGCTGCGGTGAGGAGTATATCGGCGAAACGGCTCGCCCCTTACATGTGCGAATTAAGGAACACCTAGATGGCAAAGAAAGGTCGCGGGTCGGCACTGCACTGGGTTGCCACAGGGTTAATTGCCATGAGGGAGATGATTTTGAGGTGAGAGTGGAGATCCTAGCGCGGGAGGCCCAGACTAGTGCGCGAAAAGCGCTGGAAGCATTCTGGATCAGTGCGAGAGATCCCAAGGTCAACCGGAAGGACGAGGGTATAAATATAACACGGGAACTCCAACCCTACATCAGACTCGGCTTCTGATTAGGGTACTTTCTGTCACTCTGGTACCCGCTTTGTTGTTCTACTGATCACATGGTTTTCTGAGGACTTTTGAACAGGTATGCCACTCAGTTCTATGTTTCCGTGCCTTTCGTTTTGGAAAATTTGTCTGAATTTCTGTAGGATAGTATCTACATTTGGCCGATTAATTTTACAAGTAAATTTGACCGTTTCAGACTCCGACGAGGGCGAATCCGCCGAAACGTTAGTCAATAAAGTCATCTTACCACCTCGTGCGTGCTACAGACGAACGTTCAACACATTGTTCTGATGCCGAGGTTTATCGAGAGTCGAACTTGGAGTAGTAGTTCTGTTGTTTGTAATTGTTCAATTGTTTTGTAATGCAATTTTTTATCTTTTGTCATAACTTACCGTCTTGCTAACAAATTTTCCTCTTGGGATTGTTTTAAAGTTTAGAAATTACACTACCTTTTTTGTTGACATTTTCGGAATTTTCTCTAGTCAGTGCTTTTTTTTAAAATTCTTGTTTATTGAAATCAGGAATTCAAAATCATGGCTGTTGTGCTCAACTTGTTTGGAAAATAGCCGATTTAGATTTTTCATAGGGGGGTGCCTAAAAGTTACCGAGCTGAGGGGGGGTGCATATTCAGAATCGCCATGCCGGGACGTGTGCCCAGCCCTGATGCACCCTCGAGAGACTATAAAAACAACACTTACCCCGTCGCAGTCTCAAGCTGGCCTGATGATGCAGCGGTGTGGAAATAACTCCTGAAGACAGACTCTGATAAGAACGCCGTCGAATTTAATCACGGTGGTGCAGCTACCAGAAATTTGCCTTTTTTCTGAACTATGTACTCTATTTTCGATTACGAGCCGGGAGGGAAGACAGAGTTTTCATTTAATCAAGTGACAAAAAAACGAAAAGGATGAACGCCCCTGGTAGGAAACGTAGATGTGGAAAGTGTCCCTATATCTATCACAAACGGAATGGTTGTATTTTAATTTTGCGTTAGGTAGCGAAATTGTGATAAAAGTTTGTTAAAGTTTTACACAGCATAAATTTTCTTCGAGCTTCAAGTACAGTTCACCTCTTGAACAACGACTGAACGTATGAAAAGTATTCGAAATTAAACTGACAAGGGAAGTGTTTAGAGTGGTAAACGCGTCTGCGAAATCGATCAGTATTGTTAGTATCTCAGGGGCCTCAATAGTAAAACTGCCCAGTATCCCGACCTGATCTGCGGTTTCCAAGAAGTTACTGTGCTTCTCTGGACCAAATTCCTGTCCGCAATTGCGTATCGACACGCTTTGCGGCCGCACGCGCTCGAGTCAGTCAAGTTTCCAGCGCCAAAACCGACTCGTTGCGGCTTTTTTATACAGTTTTATCCAATGTTTTTTAGCTTTCAGTTTCCAAAACCCACCTAGAGTCAACAGATTGGCGGCTGCGGCGCTGGAATCTCTTCCGACTCAAAAGCGCGCGGCCGCAAAGCGTGTCCAGACGCAATTGCGAACCGGAGTTTGGCCCCGAGAAGTGCAGTACAGGCGTTTTCAAGCTTCGCGAAAAGGCAAGGGTAACCATCAAACATTTTTCCGGGTGTTTCGAAAAATTTTGTTAGATTTTTCCCAAAACTTCAAAATAAAGCTAGGGTGCTGAAAAGAAAACAGAGGTCTAGTTTCCTAAATTATCAAGGTTACTGTAGGTTACGGTAGGTACAATGTCATTTCAGGGGCAAAGCCTAATTTAGCATTTCGAAAATTGACAAATGGACTTTATATTCGTATTCAGCACTCCGGACAAATCCCACATCGAAAATTTGAGCCAATTCTGGGACTTACAAGGAAACCGCGTCAACTCATAGTGACCATTCCAAATGAAATGCACTTTCCTAGTAGCATTTTCGGACGAAAAGTCAGAATATGCCCATCACAGCTGCCTAGATCCACTCTGAAAAAAGTTATGAGCGTTTTTAAAGCTTCGCGGTAAGGTAGGGTGCCCCCATGTAATTGTTGAAGTGTTTTTAAATTTTTCTCCGGGTGCTAAAAACATGTATGTAGGGGCAATCTGGGGTGCTGAACACGAATCTGGGGTTTGCTTACCGAAATTTTAAGGTTTACTGTAGGTTACGGTAGGTGACATGCCATTTAGGAGGCAAAACCTAACTCAAAATTCTATCAAAAAGGGGTCTTCCAAGCAAAAGAGGTTTGGTTGGCGTCAGAAACGTTCCAACAAAAAGGGAACAATAGGTAAGTTGAATGAGGAGAGTCTACAAAAAGTGAACAATAGTTTCTGAGACTGATTTTCCTGCCCGATACTTCTTAACAGCAGAAACAAACCGTTGCGGTGTTTTACACGGAAGCACTCTGTGGTTCCAAAACTCGTCTTGACTACACGAAAACCGTTAAAAAGTATGTGCATGTAAACCTAATACTTACCATCAGAATAGAAGATGATGCCAAAAACACAGACGGACGGTTAGCTCCAGCTGCTACGAGAAGCGAAACCAAAGTGCAACATCTAATGAGAATATTTTTTTAAAATAATCTCGTCAACGAATAGAAGTCCATTCTTGGAAACCATTGAACTCTTCCTTGTGAAGTACCACAACGGTTTGTTTCTGCTGTTAAGAAGTATCGGGCAGGAAAATCAGTCTCAGAAACTATTGTTCACTTTTTGTAGACTCTCCTCATTCAACTTACCTATTGTTCCCTTTTTGTTGGAACGTTTCTGACGCCAACCAAACCTCTTTTGCTTGGAAGACCCCTTTTTGATAGAATTGTTCACTTTTTATTGATATTACGAAGTAATATCCCTGAAAAATCTTCAATAATTTTCGAATAGCATGGATTGCTATAATAATCAGTAAGCAACAAACTTGTTGCGCACGCTAAAAATGAAGCGCTACTCACTTTCCACGACGTCCTGATGATGTCAGAAAATGCCCTATGCACTTGGCACCACCTTGGCACGACGTCCTGATGACGTCACCAGATGCTTTATGCACTTGGCACGACGTTCTGATGACGTCATCAGATGCCCTGTGTACTTTACGTGAAATTCTGATGACGTCATCAGATGCCCTATGTACTTTACATGACACCCTGATGACGTCATCAGATGCCCTATGTACTTTGCATGACACCCTGATGACGTCATCAGATGCCCTATGTACTTTACATGACACCCTGATGACGTCATTAGATGCCCTATGTACTTTACATGACACCCTGATGACGTCATCAGATGCCCTATGTACTTTACATGACACCCTGATGACGTCATCAGATGCCCTATGTACTTTACATGACACCTGATGACGTCATCAGATGCCCTATGTACTTTACATGACATCCTGATGACGTCATCAGATGCCCTATGTACTTTACATGACACCCTGATGACGTCATCAGATGCCCTATGTACTTTACATGACACCCTGATGACGTCATCAGATGCCCTATGTACTTTACATGACACCCTGATGACGTCATCAGATGCCCTATGTACTTTACATGACACCCTGATGACGTCATCAGATGCCCTATGTACTTTACATGACACCCTGATGACGTCATCAGATGCCTTATGTACTTTACATGACACCCTGATGACGTCATCAGATGCCCTATGTACTTTACATGACACCCTGATGACGTCATCAGATGCCCTATGTACTTTACATGACACCCTGATGACGTCATCAGATGCCCTATGTACTTTACATGACACCCTGATGACGTCATCAGATGCCCTATGTACTTTACATGACACCCTGATGACGTCATCAGATGCCCTATGTACTTTACATGACACCTGATGACGTCATCAGATGCCCTATGTACTTTACATGACACCCTGATGACGTCATCAGATGCCCTATGTACTTTACATGACACCCTGATGACGTCATCAGATGCCCTATGTACTTTACATGACACCCTGATGACGTCATCAGATGCCCTATGTACTTTACATGACACCCTGATGACGTCATCAGATGCCCTATGTACTTTACATGACACCCTGATGACGTCATCAGATGCCCTATGTACTTTACATGACACCCTGATGACGTCATCAGATGCCCTATGTACTTTACATGACATCCTGATGACGTCATCAGATGCCCTATGTACTTTACATGACACCCTGATGACGTCATCAGATGCCCTATGTACTTTACATGACACCCTGATGACGTCATCAGATGCCCTATGTACTTTACATGACACCCTGATGACGTCATCAGATGCCCTATGTACTTTACATGACACCCTGATGACGTCATCAGATGCCCTATGTACTTTACATGACATCCTGATGACGTCATCAGATGCCCTATGTACTTTACATGACACCCTGATGACGTCATCAGATGCCCTATGTACTTTACATGACACCCTGATGACGTCATCAGATGCCCTATGTACTTTACATGACACCCTGATGACGTCATCAGATGCCCTATGTACTTTACATGACACCCTGATGACGTCATCAGATGCCCTATGTACTTTACATGACACCCTGATGACGTCATCAGATGCCCTATGTACTTTACATGACACCCTGATGACGTCATCAGATGCCCTATGTACTTTACATGACACCCTGATGACGTCATCAGATGCCCTATGTACTTTACATGACACCCTGATGACGTCATCAGATGCCCTATGTACTTTACATGACACCCTGATGACGTCATCAGATGCCCTATGTACTTTACATGACACCCTGATGACGTCATCAGATGCCCTATGTACTTTACATGACACCCTGATGACGTAATCAGATGCCCTATGTACTTTACATGACACCCTGATGACGTCATCAGATGCCCTTATGTACTTTACATGACACCCTGATGACGTCATCAGATGCCCTATGTACTTTACATGACACCCTGATGACGTCATCAGATGCCCTATGTACTTTACATGACACCCTGATGACGTCATCAGATGCCCTATGTACTTTACATGACACCTGATGACGTCATCAGATGCCCTATGTACTTTACATGACACCCTGATGACGTCATCAGATGCCCTATGTACTTTACATGACACCCTGATGACGTCATCAGATGCCCTATGTACTTCTTACGCATGACACCCTGATGACGTCATCAGATGCCCTATGTACTTTACATGACATCCTGATGACGTCATCAGATGCCCTATGTACTTTACATGACACCCTGATGACGTCATCAGATGCCCTATGTACTTTACATGACACCCTGATGACGTCATCAGATGCCCTATGTACTTTACATGACACCCTGATGACGTCATCAGATGCCCTATGTACTTTACATGACACCCTGATGACGTCATCAGATGCCCTATGTACTTTACATGACACCCTGATGACGTCATCAGATGCCCTATGTACTTTACATGACACCCTGATGACGTCATCAGATGCCTTATGTACTTTACATGACACCCTGATGACGTCATCAGATGCCCTATGTACTTTACATGACACCCTGATGACGTCATCAGATGCCTTATGTACTTTACATGACACCCTGATGACGTCATCAGATGCCCTATGTACTTTACATGACACCCTGATGACGTCATCAGATGCCCTATGTACTTTACATGACACCTGATGACGTCATCAGATGCCCTATGTACTTTACATGACACCTGATGACGTCATCAGATGCCCTATGTACTTTACATGACACCCTGATGACGTCATCAGATGCCCTATGTACTTTACATGACACCCTGATGACGTCATCAGATGCCCTATGTACTTTACATGACACCCTGATGACGTCATCAGATGCCCTATGTACTTTACATGACACCCTGATGACGTCATCAGATGCCCTATGTACTTTACATGACACCTGATGACGTCATCAGATGCCCTATGTACTTTACATGACACCCTGATGACGTCATCAGATGCCCTATGTACTTTACATGACACCCTGATGACGTTGTCAGATGCCCTATGTACTTTACATGACACCCTGATGACGTCATCAGATGCCCTATGTACTTTAGCGACACCCTGATGACGTCATCAGATGCCCTATGTACTTTACATGACACCCTGATGACGTCATCAGATGCCCTATGTACTTTACATGACACCCTGATGACGTCATCAGATGCCCTATGTACTTTACATGACACCCTGATGACGTCATCAGATGCCTTATGTACTTTACATGACACCCTGATGACGTCATCAGATGCCCTATGTACTTTACATGACACCCTGATGACGTCATCAGATGCCCTATGTACTTTACATGACACCCTGATGACGTCATCAGATGCCCTATGTACTTTACATGACACCCTGATGACGTCATCAGATGCCCTATGTACTTTACATGACACCCTGATGACGTCATCAGATGCCCTATGTACTTTACATGACACCTGATGACGTCATCAGATGCCCTATGTACTTTACATGACACCCTGATGACGTCATCAGATGCCCTATGTACTTTACATGACACCCTGATGACGTCATCAGATGCCCTATGTACTTTACGCTGACATCCTGATGACGTCATCAGATGCCCTATGTACTTTACATGACACCCTGATGACGTCATCAGATGCCTTATGTACTTTACATGACACCCTGATGACGTCATCAGATGCCCTATGTACTTTACATGACACCCTGATGACGTCATCAGATGCCCTATGTACTTTACATGACACCCTGATGACGTCATCAGATGCCCTATGTACTTTACATGACACCCTGATGACGTCATCAGATGCCCTATGTACTTTACATGACACCCTGATGACGTCATCAGATGCCCTATGTACTTTACATGACACCCTGATGACGTCATCAGATGCCCTATGTACTTTACATGACATCCTGATGACGTCATCAGATGCCCTATGTACTGATAGCCTGCGACCACTGGCAGTGGCTAGTGGCAGGAACGAGGGACGAGGAACGAGGGACCGGGGACGAGGACGAGGAACAGGACACGAGGGACGCGTTACAAGAAAAACGCGAATTTTAGCTAAGCTTCCGCCGATCTAACTTTGTTAATTTTCAATCGATTTGGCTCAAATTTTGTCAGCGGGTGTCTTCTATACTCTCTCACTTATATCCAGAAGGAAATCTCTAGAAAATTTGTTTTACAGGTTTTATTAACTACTTTACCAAAATCTAAGTGATCACAAGTGCCAGGCAAAACCAAACCTCTCCAGCCGCTTCGCGGCTGGAGCGATTCCGATAATCGATAAATGGACATCGAATTCGTATTCAGCCCCCCAAGTAACCCCCACATAGAAACTTTGAGGCAAATCTGAAACTTTGCCCACACTACCGTATACCCACCGTAATCTACCGTAAGCTGTCAAAAATCGATAAACTGACATCAGATTCGTGTTCAGCACTCCATATAACCCCCAGAGAAATAATTTGAGCATAATCTATAGTAGCACTCCGGAAATCGTCAAAAGTCGCGATTTACCATCAAATTCTCCCCCAATGGGAATCTGTGAACGAATACAGTCGGAAACTTCGGAAAATCGATAAATGAACCTCAGATTCGTGATCAGCACCCCAAAAAAAATCCACCAGGGCGAATTTTACGTCAAATCTTGAATATTTTTCTAAAACGCTTCAAGAGCCTTCTAATGGGTATAAATAAACGCCCAACCGAAAATCCGTACAAGTAAAAAACGCTGTCAGTCTGCGCAAAGTTTGGAAAATGTTCCTTCAACCTTACTTTGCTTATTGAGGTAGTTTTGGGCGCTGAACACGATTATGAAGTCCGTTTAGGGTTTTCGTAACAATAATGCGCTTTTTGGAGGGTACAATATGTACGAAAATCAGAGAAAAAATACATCACTTTTTCAGAGAGGGTCTACGCAGCTGCAGTGGGCATATTCGTGCTTTTCGTCCGAAAATGATTCTAGAAAAGTACATTTCATTTGGAACGGTCTTTATGACTTATTGTGGTTCCCTTGTTAGACCAAACTACCGTATATCCACCGTGATCTACGGTGAGTTGTCGAAAATCGATAGACGGACTCCAGATTCGTGTTTAGCCCTCCGAATGACCCCTGGAGAAACATTCCAAGCCATTTCTATCATATCGTTCCGGAAATCGTCAAAAGTCGCGTTTCGTCTTTAGCTTTCTCCCCCAATGGATGCTCCGAACAAATGTAGTCGAAAACTTCGGAAAATCGACATATGAATCTCTAATTCGTGATCAGCTCTTCAAATAACCCCCATGAGGGCGTTTTGACAAGGGAATGACCAGACCTGGTCACTAGAACTATCCATGAAACCAGGTTTTTCTGATCGACTACCTACCGGGTAGTCATAAAAACATGATCCTAGCTGTCCGAGTAATAGTAAAAGAAAAAGTTATGAGTGTAGAATTTGTGAGCTCTGCAGGTAAAATAAAGTTTATCCACCGTAAACAGTCTTTATCGTTCGAATTATCTAAAACGTGTCCCATATTCGTGTTTAACGCCTCAAATACCCCCCCCTGTGAGAAAATTGGGCAAAAGCATTTTTTTCACAAAAAAACCTTACATTTTTTATTATTACTTGGGCAGCTAATTAGGGTTTTTACAATTACCCGGAAGGTGGTCTTTCAGAAAAACATGGCTAAATGCGTATTTCTGGCAACCAGATCTGGTCACTCCCTAGTAAGTGAAATCTAAAAAAAAATTTAAACGCTCTCATAACCCCCCAAATTGCTAGAAGAAACGGTCGACAAACAATAAGTGCAAGTCCGAAACGCTATCATTCTGTACAAAGTTCGTAGAATGTGCCTTCAGCCAAACTTTGCACAGAGCGACTATTTTGGGCTCTAAACACGATTATGTGGTCTGTTTCCGGATTTTCGAAAGATAACTTCTCGTTTTGGAATTTGCAATTAACACAAAAAAAAACCAGTGTTTTGAGCTTTCAGCACCTTGGAACCTTAAGCCCAGGGCGGGATACTGCGCAGTTTTATCATGGAGGCCTACCAGATACTACATAGCAATACAAGTCGTTTTTGCAGATGCGTTCACCGCCTTAAACACTTCCCTCGTGAGATTTAGCGCAGTATTATTATAAAAGATCACACAAATTCATCGACTTCAATACAAATTCAACTTCTACCGAACAACTCTATAACACACAAATAGCCTTACCTGCAAGCAAACAGAATAGAAAAAGTATTGACGGAGGCATGTTCATTCCTACATGCACTACTGCTTATCTTCACCGAAGTCAGAGCAATGTCAGCAGCGTAAAATGAACGACGACGACGCGCTTATCAGCCAATCGCATCCGTCCGTGCCTCATGGAATGGAATATTTCCTCCTTCAGCTCAATAAAGTTCACCGAAACTTCGTCCGCCACACGATGCTGGCCGCGCGCGAAGGAAAACATCGTCCATCAACTAGCCGCAGTCAAAATTATGTACAGTTATGAGCAAGACTGGATGATATTTTGGTTTTCACAATGGAAGTGCAACGGTTCGATAAGGCCCTTTGCAACAGAATATATTCTCACTGAATGTACATCTGGGAGTAACCTCAAATCCGAGTTTGTACGCTAGGCGTGCGAGGACGCGTTTTCGCGTCTTTAGCGTCCCTTTCTATAACTTCCTTTGAAATGGTTTTTTTTCTAGATCTGAAAAGTTTTTTTAGGTCAAGATGCGAAGTGCCATCAAGCAATATAATGCCTGTCAGAGTTCAAAATTGAACAAAAACGTTTGAGATGGCATTTCCATATCGCTATACAATACACACCCGCGTACTGTATTAGTAAAGTCTGTCCAAGTAAGATAGTCCGCCCATGCGCTCGGGCGCGCGTATTGCAAGACCGTCGCGATTCTGAGAGAATTTGCCGCGTCAGCGCCGGGAAAGTACCGCGACCCTCGACTGTGCCGCGATAGTTCCGCGATAGTACAGCAGCGGCTCCGTGATCAGACGAATTTGTTTTCGTGTCTTGAGCCTCGACAGTACCGCAGCGGCTCCCCGTTAAAACCGCGCCGGCTCAAAGAGGATGCAGCAGTGAACCCGCGTGGAGTACAATGTACTGTCCAGTGTGGTGAAACGAAATTGTCGCCGGTTCAATTACCCAAGTTTGAGGTACATTCAGGATTTTCTTCGGGCGCAAAAGCGGCGGTAACCTCTGTCCCTATTAGACAGAGGACGTAACGACCACAGGCGCGTATTTTTGTTTTTAGGCTCCCCTAATTGTACTATCATTCCTAAATAACTTCATATCAGATACTCTCCCGTAGCCGAAGCGGCACTGCCGCATCACCGCTACGGTTCCGCGGTAGTTCCGCAACTACTCTGCGGTAGTGCCGGCGCGGCTCCGCGATAGTGCCGCTTCGGTGCCTGTAGGCTACGAAGCGGCACTATCGCGGAGCCGCAGCGGCGATTCCTCTCAGGGGAGGGCATTCTCCGACGAGCCTTCCCACGGATGTAAACAGCTGACTGGGATGTTATTCTTTGCTCGCCCAATATTTCCCATCGATTTCCTAAGTTCGAAGAGCACTTCTACGACGACCGCTCGACACGCACGCCGACCGCTTTATGAAAATTTATCCCCAAACAATCTTTGTCCGAATCCTAACCCTTGCAATTCGTTCTCAACCAGATCTCAACAATTTTTCGTATCCGAAATATTCATTTGAAAGAAGCTTATCGATAAGGACGCTAAAGACTCGGAAACGCGCCCTTGTCGGCGCTCTGACCAAATCCTACTGGCGGTAGTGTAGCTGCTGCAGGGATCTTCGAGGCGGGTTACGTTAGGGCTTTTCCCCATGGGGTAAAGACTCTCAGCTATGTAAATGGTATGATCCTCTATTTCGAAACGAATTTACTTTGTTTCATCGCGTACGAAGGAGAGACAGCGAGAGAGAGAGAGAGTGGAGGAGAAGGAGACGCAGCATACGGACGCACACGTGCGCGATCAACGGAAAGAAATTTTACTCTGAATTAGGGGATACATCTATCGTAACCCTACAGTAATCCTAAGAGCATGAAGGAAAAATTTTTTGACTCAGCATGCCAAGGACCCACATGAAAAGAATTCGGGCTGAACCCGAGAACAATCTGAACACCCTATAAAGTGTCTGATGCCCATACCTAATCCGCTCGCGGTAGTCCTTTCTAATCAATCGATGCGTATCTGATACACACAAGCACAAGCACGAGCGGATTTTGAAGCCGATAAGGGCTCCTTCGAGCTCGCTTTTGTTCGTTCCTTTAAATCTATCGCTCCAATGAGATTCAGACCTCTCGATTTCCGGAGGAAAAACAACGACGAATTATGTCGTGGACACTGCCTTTAACACTCCAAGGCCGTCCGTTGCCGTCCCAGTCGATAATCACGTAATACATTGCTCAATCAGGTCGAAACCCCCCCCCCGATGTGGCCGGCCTGAGCCAGCCTGGTTCGACCTGATCCAGCTGTGGCCGCCCCGGTCGATACCTACGCTCTTCTTCACTTACTGAGACGGGAAAATCTACAGTTGTGGCCGGACTGAGCCGGCCGAAGAGCGCTCGAGTTCGATCGATTAATCCGAATAGGATGCAACTGACACACTAGGGACGGTTCAGTCCGGCCTTCGGCTGACTATAATGGGGCCTGAAGCCCATCCAGTGATCCTTCTTGTCCATCTGTCCTCGGTTATTCTCCTGGCAAGACCGGCTCATCGGAATTTGGCTTCCCATGCGTATTCCAATAGGTCATAAAGGTTCTCCAAAGACCAAATCTCATCAATATAGAATATCTATATAATATACTTGTATCGTGTATAAAGCGAATTCAACAGTGAGACGAAAACCAACAATAAGTAGATAGACAAAATGAAAACTTAACAAATGTGGCAAATGTAAAACAATGACCAGCATGATACAAAAATTTCGACCCCTCATCATTAACAGAATCACCGTCTCCCAATCACTGGGTTCATTTCCAGCAATCTTCATAATTGAGCATTCACATTATCAAACCTATACCAACAAAGAACTCCTTATATATTTACATGACACCAAGCCAAGAAAAACGTCAGATCAAGCGGGATCGTGTAATTTCTCAACGAGTGGCTCGGGGGGGGGGGCGTAAAATGTTAAGCCCACAAAATCAGAAGTACGGGGGGGTCGTAAGAATTCCCATTCATCACTGAACATTTGGAGATGAGATCGTAGAAAATCTCGGAATCTTTGATCACAAAAAGGGGGGGTCGTAGTTTCACAGGGATCCTACACGACGACCCGCTTGAGCCTGTAAGAAGTGAATTCTCCAAGGAGTGAGAAAACAAACCGGTAAATACACGAATAATACTAGGTGCAGTAGAGAGATCACCGGCAGCAGATGAAAGATCCTATAATTTCACAAAGCTCGAATTTTGAGGTGTATATGGATCAAAAAAGCCATCCATCGTCAAGAAAACGAGTCATCCTTCTCGTCTTCGTATCCTCCTGTGCAGTATTTCAGATCCTGGCAGTCTCGAACTAGGCAGAGTGAACTCAGCGCTGAGAGGTCGAAGCTGTCATTTCCCAAAATGGACGAGGAACCCAGCAGACCCTCCAGCGGCGCCTCCCGCATTATATAATGAACCTAAAAAATGAAAGTTTTACAATTACAAATACAAACAATGTTCGGGAAAAACACGAAGCGGCCTCGTTGGCCAAGCTCCGAGCCTGTGTAATACCTTAACCTCTGGGCAAATGAAGTGGGTAGCCTTTACCATTGGGAAAACCCGTAACGTCTTCTGAAAAGCCCCGAAAATTAATCCAAGTGATCCGACATTCGTGGAAGTCATTTTCAAGATGGGATGGGCGTCACTGCCGGTTTTTTGTTCATAACTTTTTAACCATTAGGGATCGACTTTTGGTGAAAGTTGTTTTTAAGATCTCCACAGAATTCTGTGTCGACCAGTATTTTCAGGTTTAGAAAACAATTTCAAGAACCTTCAGCCCAATGAATTTTATGAAATACCAGTTTTCCGCTAAAACTCTTTAACCGTCAATGATGGGGTCATGGTGAAGTTGGTTTTCGAAATCACCGTAAAATTCTGAGTCGAATGGTATATCGGGTTCCTATCGTGACTTGATCCATAAGGCAGCCACGTCGATGGAGCCGAGCTCCATAGTAATCTCCACAGGGTGCTCTCGTCTCTATCGTGTGAATGAGAGACGCAGAGACTTACTGGAGCCAATAATGAGGCTCGGCTCCACCGACCTGGCTGGCTTATGGAGCAAGTAAAGATAGGAACCCGATATATCACTTCACGCCGAATTTTACGGAGATTCCAAAAACAACCTTCATCACGACCCTATTTTCATCGGCAAAAGAGTTATAGGCGAAAAAACTGGTGTTTCGTAAAATGAATTCGGCTGCAGGATCAAGAAAATATTTTTCAAACCTGAGAACACTAGTCGACGCAGATGAACCATGGAGATTTTGAGAACACCCTTCACTAAAGGCCCATCTCTGAGCGTAAATAAGCTATAAACCTTCTTCTTCTTCTTTGCAGCCACCACGCTATAAACCAAAAACCGATAGCTTCAGCCAAAAAAAAGCGCTTTATGAATTGAAATCGTCTGGAAAAGTGGCAACATATTTTTCGAACACAAAAACGCTATTCGATGCAAAATTTCGTGAGGATATCAAAAACCACCTTACCAAAGGCCTATATCTAAGCACAAAAAAGTTATGGACGAAAAACTGATTACTTTGCGTAAAGAACGTTATTTCATGAACTGAATTTGGCTGAGAGATTGGGAACGTATTTTTTAAAAGTGAAAATAAATATTAGACGTAGAATTTCATGAGGATTATGAAAACTACTACTTCCAGGAGTCCATCTTGAAGTGCGAAAATGTTATGAGAGAAGAACCGTTTTTCTTAAAATCCGCTTGGAAAAATTTTCGGAACAGAATTTGGCTTCAAAACAGCTTGAAGAAAATTTTTCAAGACCTCTCGGATCATTTTATTGAGAAAAGTGAATTTTAAAAGACCGGTCATCTAAAGAAAAAAAAATGTCTCGAATTTGTTAATCAAAAATAAAAATATATCGAAGGCGAAAAGGAGGATTAAGAAAGCGTTAAATTTTGAAGTTGCAGGTCTAACCTTACCTTAACTATTTCCCAGTCAGGTATCCTAAACAACCTTTACCTCTCGGACCGCTGTCTCCACCACAAAGAACCTATGGTCCCCATCGTGAGCTGGTACATAAACTCTGACACCGTCGTAGTGGGCTACGCAATCGAGCCTCACCGGCTGCGTGCGGTCGCACAGCGTGCTCCTTGTGCTAGATATCCTGTGATAGCACAGATAAGCAGGAGTCGAAGATGACTAGGAATAGTCGCAGAATGCTCCCGAGAAAAGACATTTACCCTATTGCCGGCTACCTAGCAGAAGTGAGCACGCGGCGTGACCGCACGCGGCCGCTGAGGCTCGATTGCGCAGCCCACTACGGCGGTTTCAGAGTTTCCATGTCGGCATGGACTATACGCCCACAGCGAGATTACACTCACATTCCAATCGTCGGCAAGTCCATCAGCTTGGCATTCTTTGCTTTCGGTCGGCACAGACACCTTCTTAGGTGGTAACGGAGCGGCAAACACTGGCTGAGGACACCGAAAATGACCATTTGTAACTGAAAAGATCTTTTTGATCATCAGGCTACCTTGCCATTACAATTAAGCAACAGACCTGGAGTGTCAACCAGCATTTGGCTGGGTATGTGTGCGAAGGTCTCGGACCCATTCTCTCTGCGAAATCTATCAGCCGTCGAGTTATTCGTGAAAATCGACACCCCAGATCCGAATTGGCTAACATCCTTCCAACCACTCTCGCCTCGCGATAACTTCACCTACATAAGTTTGGTAGAAGATCACAAATACAAAAGCATCGATGACGAATGGCACTCTCGAACCCCTAAAGGCAAAGTACAAGATAGAAACGGTCCCCGAGTTTTCACCGGAAATCGGAGTCACCGGGGTCCATTGCAACAATAATGGCGAAAGAACGGTTGTAAACGACCCATAGATAGCCCTATACAACCCTCAACTTTGCGTTCGCTATGCCCTATCCGCCCACTTCCTTGTTGGCCGTTGAGGAAGTGGGCGGGGCGGGCATAGCACAAGCAAGTTTGAGGGTCGCATAAAGGCTATCTATGACTTGTTTTAACCGTTCTTTGCCACTATTGTTGCAATAGACGCCGGTAAATTCAAGTTCCGATAAAAACTTGGAGACCGTTTCTACCTCAAACACTGCCTTAGACAGACCGCGGGTTACGGCGATCTTCAGGGGAGGAATGCACGTACGCGAGTGTTACGAAGTGGTTGGAGCAGGGTTTGATGCGTCGGCGCGTTTGTACGCAGTGGGAGGGCTGGAGACCATCAATCAATGGTGTCTAAGTGGAGTCTCGGCTGCCCTACCCTCCTAGATAGGGTTGGCGAGCGAACAATTTCTCAGCTGCCATCATCAAACACGCCGACGCCCCAAACCCTGCCCCAACCCCTCCGTAACAGTCGCGTACGTGCACGCCGCCACAGACGCGGGCGCGCTACATCCCAATCTGTGGATGTAGCTCACGCACACCAAGCGGCTACCGCTATATGCTCAAGGTGGTGGCAAACTGCTAGTGCCCTCCGATGAAAATCACGAATGTTAGGTCTGAGCCTAAAGTCTCACTCGTTTTGTCGGCAACGCCGGAATCGGGGCTGCTGTTGATGCTGTTCCATCATCCATCTCGACGTCAATAGCGCCCGACATCGTCACGTTATGTATTTGAAAGCTCGCTTGAAGGTTTTCCTGTTGCTGAAAAGCCGACGTTACGCTATGTCGTATTATGTGATCTTACAAGATGTTTTTTTGTGACGCTGTGATATTCAATTTCTTGTCCTGTTAAGTATGTCATGATTTTATAAGGTATTATGTCATGTCGCGTGAAGTGATATTATGTATTACTATGCCAAGTCAATTTACAATGCTTTAAGCGTGCCTTCGAAGATGCAGTTCCAGAATGAAAGCAAGGCCGCCTCAACCCGGCTTTTGTCGCCTGCCTCTCAAGTTCGAATACACATTGTTAAGCAAGCGTCAAAAAGTGTATGTAGTGTTAGAGCATGCCACGCTATATTGCGCCATGTAGACATATTAGATGAAAAGTCATGATGGCACTTTGACCCTCGTAAATACGCTTTCATGCGAACTGCATCCAGAGGAGCAAACACCAATGTTGACGCAGATCTCACAATTGGTCCTATAGAAGCTCCAGCAAACTGTTTATCAACTGTCGTCAATGCGAAACCGCCCCAGTGGACCCCTATGTTGTCTAGCCACTGCAGTTACTGTGGAACTTGTTGTTGTCCAGCCAGCTCCTGCAGCGACTGAGGCACCTGCTGGCCATCCAGCTATGCCAAAAGTCACTCAATACACTGAGGCGGTTCTCGGCCCCGAGCCGAACCAAACACGAATCGGAGCCGCCTGGCAGTTCGACTCGTACTCCCAATCTGCGGGCCACCGCTGTTGCCGTTCGGGCCAACTGGAGGAGCCCAGGCAGCAACAGCAGTGGACCGAAAAGCAAGACCCGCACAGCAACAAAAGCCAAACCGCAGATTGCGAAAACGAGCCGAAATGCCATGCGGCTGGGGGCCGAGAATCGCCTGAATAGGAGCAGCTATTGCCGTCACTGCACAGGCACTTCTCCGAGAAGACACTAGAGCAGCTCTCGTAGGAGGAGTGCTACCAAGAACGACCGTCACTGTTGAGGTGGCTCTGATCGCTTTCGTTGAAGACGCCTCGAGCGGTAGTCCAGCAGCTGCTGACAATATGGGTGCCTCAACGAAATTCCAGATTGTCAAGCTACAGCAAGCATTTTAGAGACTGCTAGCCACTCAGGTATGACAACTATCGTCGCGTAGACGAGTATCTACAGCTACAAACAGTTGGCGGGGCGGCTACAGCTGCCACAGCAGAAACAAATATAGCTTCCGAGGCAGACCATCCATAACTGTCCAGCAGCAGATGTCATTGCGTAGGTACACTGATGGGACTCCGGCTATCCAACTGCAGAGCAATAGCTGTCATTTCAGAAGCACCCCCAAGAGAAGTTGCTGCAGCTGTCACCTCAGATGTCTTACGAACAACCATCACTGTCTCACTGTGCTTATCTGGGTCAAATTCCGGTCCGCAATTGCGTCTCGACACGCTTTGCGGCCGCACGCTCCCGAGTCGGGAGAGCTTCCAGCGCCGCAGCGGCCGATTTGCTGACTCTAGGTGGGTTCTGGAAACTGGAAACTAAGAAAAATTGGAGAAAATTGTATAAAAAAGCCACATCGAGTCGGCTTTGGCGCTGGAAACCCGACTCGCCCGAGCGCGTGCGGCCGCAAAGCGTGTCGAGACGCAATTGCGGACCAGAATTTGGCCCAGAGAAGCACAGTACCTCTCATAGTAACCACTGTGATTGCAGTAATTTGTCAAGCAGCCGCTGTCATTGTGAAACCACCCCAATGCGACTTCTGTTTCTCCAGTACAGCATCCATCGTAGCCCTAAGGAGCAGCTCTAGCTGTTATAGCGAGCGCGCCCCCCTGTGACGTAGCTATAACGTTTGCTGTAGAATCACCTACAGGAGCACCTTGATCTGTTACAACAGAGGGTGTACCAATAAGGATGACCGTCACCGTTGAGGTAACTCGCTTTGCTCCTATTTAGTTTTGTTCCACAGTTTACCCAGTAGTAATTATCACTGCGGATTCAGCAAGTGAAACTCGAACTCAAGGTTGTCCAGCCAGCTAACTACTGTATCCAATGTGGGGCATGCTAAATCCACAGATCTTAGAATAGTGCCGTCGAGAGAAGTAACCAGGAGCAGTAGTCTCATTTAACGTACTGGCAGCTCTTATTGCGAAAGCTTCAGTCACTTGTCTAGAAACTCTCACTGTGGAGCCTCCCAGTGTAACTCCAGGCTGTCCAGCCAGCTACTGCAGCCATCGCGAGACCTGCTAGTTGTTGCGCTTTTCAATCGCTGTCGCCTGGAGGAGCAGTCATAGCTGTCAATCCAGGAGTAGCAGCTCGAGAAGGATCCACTGTTGTCAAAGCAGAAAACTTTTCTAGATGAGCATCTCAACCTTTCACCGCAGAAGGTGCTCAACCACGAACAGCCATCACTTTTGATGCATTTCTCATCTAGCCTACCTCCCTCATTTTGAGCCGGTGGAAGTGAGGCTCACGGGCGTATCATGTCAAAACCTCCTTATCACTGTTATAATTTGCCATGACCGACCGCTCCGCTGCTTACTCCGCACGGACTCATCAGAGCGAGCTCGGCTTTACCTCTTCTTGTAGAGACTTACTATCCAGCAATCTGCTGTCACTAAAAGACCTTTCGACAGGACTTCACTATGCACTGCTACTGATGTCACTGTTGGAACTACTGGTTGTTCCAACGGCAGCCATCGGCAGGGTTCTCGTGTAAGCAACGATGGCACTTGCACTTGCACATACTATTTATGGGTCCAGCAATAGTAATCTCTGTGAATTTTGTCTGACCAGGAACTGTGACCATACAGTCGGCATGGATTCTAGTGATACTTGGCGTTCATTATTTGAGGTTGGCGCAAACTCGGTGCCAGATGCTAAAACATAGGTGCCCCGAGTTTGCGCCTTTCAATAGAAAACGCAAAGAATCACTAGGATCCATGCCGACGTTACATGACCTATCTAGAAACGGCCGCCATCGATAGGCATACTGGTTGTCCAGCAATACCGGTCATGCAGAATTTATGCTTCATTATGTTATGTTATGTTATGTTATGTTATGCTATGCTATGCCATTTTATGTTATTAATCGAGAACAACTTACCAAATTCTGTATTTGCGTCTGTAGCTCCCTTATACGATCATCTTTATCAATGAGCTCACTTCTATGATGTTTCTCCTTGGCCATCAACTAAACTAAACATATAATGAGACTTCTCATTGTCAATACAGCACCGTCAATCGCACCTGATCTCTCATCTGTGCTGCCTGACGTTCCTTCTCCCGTTCCATATTCTCCAAGCGTTTCTTCAGCATCAACACCTGACCATTGTTATGATAGTCTTCCTTCTCCTGAAAAAAAAACACCCAATCAATGGAAATTTTCGAAATAAAAAGGTGATTTTCCAGACCTGGGTGGTGAACCGCCGTGGTGTGGTACCCGTTCCATGTCGTTGCGGAGGCCTACGCCATCCTTCGTCCCTCGGTGCTCGTATGGGCGAATTATGTGGAGGTAATCGCTGTGGTGGTGGTGGCCTACTCTGCTGAGTTGCATTTCGCCGTTGGAGAATTTCCTCTGAAGTCCCTTTCATTTCAAATGTTACAAACCAGCATAAGAGATTGTAGCCAGGAGTTTCCAAACGGCGACACGGTTGCGGAGCTTGCTCTCTAGTATAAAGTTGTCAAAGTCTATGGCTTCTACAGGGCTACAACGTGGTCATCTGAACTTTCTACCACGGAACAGTGAACTTTTTTCAAATTTTCGAAAACCGAAAATCCGAGCACTTTTGAAAACTGGTAATCGGAAATCGGAAAAGTCTAAATCTTATGCTTTTGAACCAAGTTCAAAGTAAAGAAGGAGCCTGCGACAAGCTAGACCGGCCAGACGCGATGCGCGCAGAGCACTAGAAACGACTTAAACAGAGCGGGTGACCTCCGCGCGCGTCGCGTCTAAGACACAAAAACTCGTCCAACTCTCGTCGTTTTTCGTGTACTCGGTTCAAAAGCCGTAATCTCGCAGGAAATCCCTATTCTGTTCCGCATTTCGAGGCCTATTGCCGGCACCTGAAGAAACATAGGGGATAGGGGCTCTCCATACACAAAAGGACGAGTTGTCTTGCCTTTCGCGGCTCTAATTCCACTCGGGACCACTTCGCTTGTATTGGGTAGCGTGACGTTTCGAACTGCAAAAACAGGGCAATTTCCCACTCAGTGTGTCGACAGCCCCTATCCCGAAACATGGATCCACTCCTCCTTGCTTTCTTTAATCCATCACCATCTTGAACACCATCCAAAACTAAACCGTGCTGCTGCCGCACGCCTGCAAGAGGGTCCTTTGGCGAAAGTCAGGTTATTTTCAGTGAATATGATCATCCCCCCCCCACAAACCAATAGTCTTTCATCAGGAATGAGAAAAAATGGACGCTGCATCTTACGCCTTGATCAGATGCGGGCGGTCGCGTCACGGCAAATGCTGACCAACAGCTACCGTCTTCTCTCCCCCTTGATGACTATTCGCAGTCCACAGTAGTGATTAGTGAGACTCACCGATTTTCGATGTATTTTTACCTCTAGTAGAATTACTAATACATTATCAAATACGCCTCGAAATGCGAAGGAAAATCGGAAATACAGTAAATCATGACTTTTCCCCCAAATTTTCCAAAGATTTTTCGCGTCCCAAAACCCCAATTCCAAATTAAAGGTCTTTCAGCTTTCCGAAACTCTCGAATTCTTAGTGTTTCGGCTTATTCCTGGTTCAAAAGCAGCCCCAAACTCAACAGGCCCTTCCCTAAGGAACAGACCAAAGAAGGTGTGTGTGTGCATTGCGGACGAAAATATGTTATCCACCAAATCTACGGTCCTTATAGGAACGAGATTTTGGCCCGCAAATGCAGACAATCGCTGTTGCTGCACGCAACACGATGATAATCGTGCTGGGACAAAGCTTAGCCGTGTCGGGACCACGTGGTCTCAGCTTGATTATAGTCGTGTTGCGTGCTGCAACAGCATCTGTCTGCAACTGCGGATCGAAATTTCGCTCCGATAAGAAAATTAAAATAATCTGACCACTTTCTCGAAAAAATAGATATGATGGGCGTAGCCGCAAAATGGATAGCTGCGGATCACTCAGCAGTCCGCGCCCCTAACGCGTGCGCCGACCGATCACCTCTCATGGGCGCACGCGACGCAACGCACGCTGCTGAGGTATCCGCAGCGATCACTTTCGTGGTTACCCCAACAATACCACGTCTAATTTGGAAATTCGCAAAATTTCCGATAAAGAAAACACTGCAGTGGTATTCTCTGTGCCAATTCTGAGGGAAGCTGCGACGCATACGCTTAGCACCTACGCAAGCGCGGTGGTATTTGCGATAAAAGCAAGGACCGAATGAGAAAAGGTTACATACAGTTCATCTCCGCAATGCCGTTCAGTCCGCAAAGTGCACGCTGATTGCGAAAGCGTGCTGCGGCGCGGTATCGAGTATCCTCAGACAGGGATGTGGGATCACCAGCGAGGTTTTCGCCTTTGGTTCCCGAGTGATCCCACAACCCTGTCTGAGTATACTCGCAACCGCGCCGCAACACTCGCAATCAGCGTGTCTTTTGCGAACTGAACGCAAATGCGCAGATGATCTCTAGTTGTGTCGCGGCTTCCCCAAAAAAGAGTGACATGAATGCTAGCCTAAACCCCAATTATCCTCTGTTTTCACGTGAAATTTATTTCCGTTCATCGCGTGCGTACGCTGCATCTCCTTCCCCCATACTTTCTCGCTGTCTCTGTCCTCGCTCCGCACAAGCGCGCGAGGGAACAGAGTAAAACTGGCTCGGAACCAGAGTATAATCACTTTCTGTCCGCAATTACACAATATCACCGTACCACGCTCCAGCAGGCCTTGGCGCCGGACCGATGGCGGAGCCAAAAGAAAAACTGCAAAAATTCACGAGTGACCTATAGACTGTTCATTTTTCTCCTAGAAATTTTACGACCACCCCCCCCGAAAAAAATTCAGTGCTCCGAATTGTATACGACCCCCTCTACCACTTGTCGCGTTGCGACACAACCCTGCCTGACACTGGACCGCACAGCCCCAAATTAACGAAAAAGGTCAACCACTCGACCAATGGAGCCCTTGATAGAACTCGGGTAAACGCCTGCGTTCCGGCAGTCGTCGCTTACTAACACTGGCTACTGGGCGGCAACCCCCGCGACGCGACCGCTCGCGCGATTCATTCTATACTTTACGCGCTGCCTGCCTCTGTACGCAGTCAACGGAACTCGATTCATCCCACCGTTCACACTCCCATATGAAACAGAAAGTCGCACTCACGAGTAAGTTGACAGGTTGTCTTCACCTGAACATCTTCATCATCAAACGAGTCATCTGAATCCGGCGCTGGCCTAGCCTTTTTCATCGGCGGTGACATGCTGCTGCCGCCTTAACCTCACGTCAAAATAAATATAACCTTTTCAAGTTAAATCGGACACTTATCGAACGGAAGTCTCTTATGTCAAAAACTATGACCGTCCAAACACGCTCGCCACGGGCCGCATGCAACAGGAATCAGATGCCGTTGGACCTGCCCAAATCTGAAATGGCCTGCGGCAGCTAGCGGTCGCGTAGCGGCAACCACTGACCGATAACTGCTCGCTCTCCCCCTTCCAGCCACTGGTTAGCTATTGCCGCGACGCGACCACTCGCGCCAACTCATAGAAACCACGGTTGGCCTCCAAATCGGTCACTTGCTTAGTATATCCGCAATCAGGTAAATATCTCACCTTAACGCACACCCGAAATCTTTTACGAGTCACCACAAGAACCAAAAGAGGTACATGACAAGACACATAATCCATACATATGTTTCAATAAACCTGGTTTCACATAAAATTTATTCAAAAACGCAACAAAAAACTCTAACAAACACTAACGAATCTCAATTCAATAACTAAGCTCTTCTATAATAGTAAGCGCATACAATTAGGGTCAATGAGGATTGATCCGTAGTAGCGGCGAGGCAGGGGTCGTACAAAAAAAACCGATTAGATCATCCCAGAACAACGGCAAGGGGTCGTACCCTTGTTGACGATCGCTCAGAATAGTGCGATGAGGAAAGGCGGGGGGGTCGTAAGTTGCCCTCATCTGTCGAATCGTTTGAGGAGACGCTGATTAGAGAAGAAAGGGAAAGGTCGTATTGGCGAATCTCCGAAAAGCCTGAAAAGGAGTGTGCTTATCATGGCCAAATTCTGGTCCGCAATTGCGTCCGGACACGCTTCGCGGCCGTACGCTCCCGAGTCAGAAGAGCTTCCAGCGCTGCAGCCACCGATCTGCTGACTCTAGGTGGATTTTGAAAACTGGAAGCTAAGAAAAATTGGAGCAAATTGCATATAAAAGCCACATCGAGTCGGCTTTGGCGCTGGAAACCCGACTGACTCGAGCGCGTGCGGCCACAAATCCTATCGAGACGCAATTGCGGACCGGAATTTGGCTCAGATAAGCACAGTATGGGGAATATCTAGGCGCAGGAAGAATATGACAGGGCGGATATACCCTGTCCCGAACAAGATGGCAAGCGAAGAGTCTAAAGAGGCAGCACTCCCTCTACGTCCCTGCCGTTTTTGGATTACGGTAAGAGGTCGCGTACGCGGCGAATCAAGTGCGTGACACAGCATCTGTCTCACCGTAATCGAAAACAGAATTCATCGAGTTTTCACGTTCTCATTTCCTTTTTTCCAGCAATTTTCGCACCAACCAGCGGTTTTCCTCTCCTTCCCAAAATCAGGACAGTCGTTGCGGCACAGAAAAATGGGCAAGGCCAATCCGATGGCCAAGTGCCCCCCACCCCTCGCTGCGACAGCACCTAGATACTACTATTTACGTGATAGATAGGGTGTTTCAGGGAATAGACAGATGCTGTGGCGCGCAAGTGATTTGCGTACGCGACGTCATACCGTACTCTAAAAACGTCAGAGACGCAAAGGGAGCGCTGTTTCTTTGGACTCTTCGCTTGCCATCTCGTTTGAGATAGGATATACCTTCCGTCATGACCTTGAGGGAGGGTCGCACTTTCTAACCCACCATTGCCCTGATTGACCCCGCACAAAACCCTTTCCAATGAATTATCACAACTATCACTCGAATCGATATGAGGAAATAATGGGCTCTAATGACTCGTTCATAACAGAAATGGAAAAACATTCTCATATTGCGCCTGAGGCACCAAAATGGGCGTGGCGTCACCGTGGCACGCCCAAGTGCCCATCTTCTGTCCGATCTACACTTTATTGACCACAAGGCTAGGCTCGCCAGCAAATAAGCCTCCGGCTTGAATATAAAATAGGTGGCACAGAAATCGATTATAATGGAGACCACGCCAACTTTCGTGCCTCTGGGCCGCAGAAGTACTGAAATCTCGAGTACTAAAACCGTATTTACGGTAAAAAGACACAGAATCACCCTTCAATTTAGTAAAACCGGTCTCTTATTATACTGATGGATGAAATATTATTATACAAAACAGCCACATCACAACTTTGAATCCTAATGGCCAAAACAACAAAAAAAAATCAAGCGAAAACAGAATACAGCTAAAAAAAAATATGATGAATTCAAGAAAGTGGAGAACAACAAGATTCTCCGAAAGCTATACACCTTGTCTCAAACGAGATGGCAAGCAAAAAGTCCGCAGAAGCAGCGCTCCCTCTGCGTCTCTGACGTTTTTGGACTACGGTAAGATATCGCGTGCGCGACACAACATCTGTCCTACCGTAATCCAAAACAGATTTCAACGAGTTTTTCACGTTCTCACGTTCTGAAACACTTCAACTACCACGTAAAGAAGAGTATCTGCACCGAGAGTATAATATCACGAGCATTTTGAGCAACAAAGAAACTAAATAAGAACATGAAAAACGCGCTGGATTCTCTTTTTAGATTACGGTAAGACATGCTGCGTGATTTGCGTACGCGTAGTCTTGAAGCAATCCAAAAAAACGTCGGAGACGCAGAGGAAGCGCTGCTTTTTTGGACTCTTCGCTTGCCACCTCGTTTGGGACAGGGAATAATAACCTCGACTTTCAATTCTCTACAGCCGTCGACAACCGTCGATTTTCGTTGATTTCATCGCGGAAATACTCGATAGTCTTTTTGAGGCCATCTCTCATGGAAACCTAAAAAGGGGAGCATATAGTACACCTCTACAGTATACCAAATTAGGAAATCTGGGCATCTTACAAGGGAGGAACCAGACCGGGCGGCCAGAACCGCCCACTCGAACGGTAACCTCAGACAGGGAACGAAATTCTCATGCCGTGAGATAGCGTGTATTGGTGTGTCGATTGCGTCCAACACTACTCATTCTACGACATTATGGAAAAAATTTACAACAATGTTCTTTCAATTTGCCTGTACAAACCGAAACTCAGCCTAAATTGGAAATGCTTTGTCATTCTAATCTCCTTATACGTACATTGTCACGTAACTTATGTTTTCTTCTGAAATAAAACAAGAAAGTCCAGGAATGAATTCCCCGAGGTAGCAAAAATTTCCACATGATGTCGTAGAATGAGTAGTGTTGGACGCAATCGACACATCAAAACACGCTATTTTACGGCATGAGAATCTCGTTCCCTGTCCGACGTTAGCATTTGAGTGAACCACCCATAAACCCATGTTTTCTGATAGATAACCTTCCGGGTGGTCATAAGAACACCTCACTAGCTACCCGAGTAACAGTGAAAAATAGTTATTAGCCAATTTTTGAATTAGGTCGGAACGGCGAAAGCCGTTGGTCCTTTCAAATACCCCTGCGAGCCAAGTTGGCCGAGTGGTCCAAGGCGCGGATTTCCAGCCCGAGACTCCCAGGTTCGACCCCTCTGATGAAAGTTTTTGCCACGATGAATCACCTGAGGTTTCCAGTTCAGCTCCTTGGCAGCTCTCGAGATGTCCGGTCTTCTTTGCTGCGGATCGTCTTCCTGCGAGCTCTGGTTAACAATATTGCTAGAGCTTCCTGAAAAAGATCGAATTAAGGAACTATATATTATTTTAGAGCGGAAAGCACAAATCGCAGCAGAGATTAACCCCACGCACTAACTACGAACCACCCTAAACTCAGACCGTGGTTTCGAGAAAAAGGTCCATTAAGGGTTGCGATGCAGATGAAAAGAAACAACTTGGAATTTCAAAATTTCTCTCAATGCGTCTGAGTGGATCAAAAATAGCCAAAAAGTTCACTTTCTAGGTTTTCAGAAAGTGGGACACTTTAAGCTCAAGGTTTCTGCAGGGGGTTATTTCGCATGCTGAACACGAATATATGGTCCGTTTTCAGTTTTTTTGAAAGAGTACGGAAGGTTACTGTAGATAATTCACCTTTCACCTATCGCAACCTACCGTAGTCGTTTGAAAATCTGAAAACGGACTTTATGGTCGCGTTCGGTGCCCCAGATAACTCTCTTATACAGAATTGGGGCTCAAAATGAGTGGATTTCTGAAATTCAAAAACAAGTGAACTTTTTGGGTGTTTCTGATCTACCCAGGTGCATTAGGTGAAATTTTAAAACTTCAACTTGTTTCCTTTTATCTCCTCCACAACACTCAATGGACCGTGTTTCGAATTTCCAACTTGAGTTCAGGTTGGCGCCTAATATGATCTCATGAGACGCACTCCCTCAACAGCTGTGCTCCCCACACGCTGCGGCTATGACCCTGTTCTAAGGCTGGGCTCATACTTCCAGCGACGAGCGACGCGACGCAATGTTTACCATCAATATCGACCGAAAATCGATATGCTCGATATGCACTGTCGCTGTCGCTGGTAGTATGATCCCGGCCTACAGATATGATCGATCTTAACACACGAGATATGTTGAAAACAAAACTAACCAACTAGATCTCTAATAATCCGCGCAAAATTCGCAATCGAATACTCCTCAGGATTTCCAATATTGACCGGTAAAGAATAATTACTATTCATCAACAATATTAAACCATCCACTAAATCATCTACATACTGGAAAGACCTCGTCTGTGATCCGTCACCATAGATCTGAAAAAAAAGGAAATGCAGATCTAATGGTTCAGTGCCGCTTAAAACACTCTTCGCCGCGGCTGCAATCGCAGCGGGCAGGGAAACTCACAGTGATGGGTTTACCCTGCAGTGATTGAATGATAAAATTCGACACAACTCGCCCGTCATTCATATGCATCCGCGGCCCAAATGTGTTGAATATTCTAGCAATCCGTATCGGAACCCGTTCCTGAAAGGCGCTATTTAAACGAAAAATAAGCTTTCAGGAAGTGCCATCATAATTTTCAATCTAAGCGAAAGTGCAGCACGATAAGTGAAATGATTACCTCAGGAAATCATAATTCCAAAACAATACAGAATTTTTTGATGAAGAATTTCAGATTTGTGAAATATTCCGCCTATCAAAGATAAGGGTAATTAGTGCGAAAATTATCCCATGAATTACTCTTTTCAGCAAAATACTGGATGATCCAAACAAATTTTCAGATCCTAATTAAACAAAAGAAAGGGAACAATTATCATAAAAAAAATTTAAAATGATAACACAAAAGAAGGAGAATTACTGAAATACCGGTTTTCGACAAGAACGCACTATCAGGAAAAATAATGGAACAGTTACCAAAGAATTGAATGAATCCCAACAAAACCAACGGTAATTAGTGGAATAATTACCACATAGACTATTCAAACCCTAATTAGAATGCAGGATAACCAATTAAGTAATTATCATGGCAACTAAACACAAACAAATGAAGGGAACTTAGTGTAATAAATACCACACACTCTATTTCCAATACAAATAAAAATGCAGGACGAATAGAGAAAAACTCATTGAGAAATAAATAATTGGTGAAACAAATTTTTAATCACTAGAAAAAACTTTAAAATTCATCAAAAATGCGGAATCATTCATAAAACAATTCAGGAAATCAAACGAAATTTCACCAGGACTGAAGATGATTTGAAGAATAAATATTTATATATGAGAACAAACTCTAATTCCAAGAAGAATGGAAGGTAATTAGTAAAATAATTGTGAAAACTGATTGGAATAAGAATAAAAATAAAAGATATATACTGAAATAAATATGAAAATTAATTGAAATTCTAATAAAAATGATGCAGACTGATTAAGGAAAGAATTAATTTGATTGGAATTCTAATAAAATTGCAGAATAATTAGTGAAAAGTCTATTGAATTTGATTGAAATTCGAATAAAAATGCAGGATAATTAATGGAAGTTTAATTATAGAATAGCTTCAGATTTCAATACAAAATGCAGGATAAAAAGAAAAATAAATATGAAAATTAATTGAAATTCTAATAAAAATGTTGCAAGATAATTAAGGAAATAATTATTGAGCTTGATTGGAATGCTAATAAAAAAATGCAGGGCCATTGGCAAAAAAGATAATGAATGTTAGTTGAAATTCTTATAAGAATGCAGGATAATTAATGAAAGAATTAATATTCGCAGAACTTCGAATCTCAACACAAACTGCAGGATAATTCATGGAAGAAATAAGAAAATTAATTAAAAATCTAATAAGAATGATGCAGTATAATTAGTGGAAAAATTATTAAGCTCGATCAAGATCCTAATAAAACTGCAGGATAATTAGTGAAATAATTATCAAAATTAATTGAAATCGTAATAAAATGATGGATAATTAATTAAACTTCAGATTTCAACACAAAAATGCAGGATAATTAGTGAAGCGAATGAGAAAACTTATTAAAACTCTAATAAAATAGACGCAGGATAATTGCTTAAAGAGTTATTGAGTTTATTGAAATTTGAATAAGAAATGCTGGATAATTAGCGGAATAAAAATAAAAATTAGTTGAAATTCCTACAAGAATGCAGGATAATTAATGAAAAAATTAGTTATCAAAGAACTTCAAATTCTGACACAAAAATGCAGTATAATCAGTGAAATAAACAGAAAAATTAATTGGATTTCTAATAAAAATGCAAAATAATTAGTGAAATAATAATCAAGATTAGTTGCAATTCTGATAAGAATGCAGGATAAATGATGAAAAAATCAAATTATAAAAAACTCCAAATTTCAACACAAAAATGCGAGATAATTAGTGAATTAAATGAGAAAATTAAATGATGCAGGATAATTAGTGGAATAATGATGATTTGTGAAATAATATTGATAAAAAACAGTTGAAGATCCTATATGAATGCAGTATAATTAATGAAATGACTAATTATCGAATACACTCGAAATCTCAACACAAAGTGCAAGTCAATTAGTGTGGTAAATAATTATAAAACCTTGCACCATATCAAAATAGCAGGATAATTAGTTAAACAATAATGAAAATTAATTCAAAGTCCAGTAAAAATGCGGGAAAATTATTTGAAAAGTAATTATCAGAGAACTTTAAATTTCAACACAAAAAAACAAGGATGATTAGTGAAATAATTATTTAATTGATTATGTAGAGGCCCGGACAGGGCATGTATATAGTGTATATAGTTGTATATACTCAGTTAGTCCCTTGTATGTCTTTTACTCCTGTTCTGTGAAGCTATTATCGATATTTGGTTGTTTACGACTCGAAAGGAGTCGATCGATACGCGCGAGCCGTCTGACCTCCGTCCCTCGGCGCCCTCGCCGTCTGGGTGCGCGCCTCCTCCACACTCTCGTCCAAAGCGCCTGCGACTCTGACTGGTCGAGGTCCCGCCCACTCTTCGCAATCCACCACGGACATTCTACTGCTGCCTGCCGCCAGGAGTGGACGCCCGCTACCAGCCGTCGCACCAGCCCGGATCCTGAGCTTCAAGGTGAGTATTTTCACCACTTTTGGGCCTAGGCAGGACCCACCCCAGGACAACACCGGCCAAGGTCCACCACATGGGGGCCGAACCTCACTAAGAGGTACAAGGTAAGTTTAGGATTCCGTGCAGTAGGAGTGGAGCGACCACTCTACTCCGAAGAAGCGCGAAGCGAACCCTAGGCCGTTAAGAGCGGTAGGTTCGAAGCTGCTGGACGGGCAGCCACCACTGTCAGTAGTTAGAGCGTAGCTCTACTCTGCAGAAGGGACAGAGGAAAGCACTTTTGCAAGGCAGACCGCTGCGCAAAATTATTTTTGCTTCCTCGGCGGATCACTGGCAAGTGATCTCGTTGTCCCTAGAATCGATAGTCAACAGGCAGACGCGAGTTGACGACCTGACCGGTATCGATTTTGTTGATTCTCAGGCCTGGAACACGACCGTGTTGGCAGCACAAGAGTGTATTTCGAGAATCGTGCAAGTTTTTACTGACAAGTGAAGCTTCTGCACAACATATCGGTAGTCTGGTCGCAGACGCGTAGCAGACAGAGACTAGAGTTTCGCAATACCAGGCGGTAAACGTGAAGGCCGACGCCGCACTCAACCGATTTAGGTTCCACAGCACCTAAACAGACTGTTTAAGTGTCGACCATGACGGTCAACGTGGACGAAGAGATCAGCGCCAGGCTCAGCCGTGACGATGCGAACGACCAGATGTTGTCGAGCATACAGAGCGAGCTGTCGCAGTTACGAGCACACGTAGAGTTGCTCACTCAGCAGAATCTCGAAAAAGGTAACCGATATGACTATTCGGCTTTACAGAGAGGCTGGGAGAACTGCAGGCGATACCCCAACGAATAGCGCGAATGCTAGAGGAGGGTGAGATCTCATCGGCGGAAGAAGTCGATTCAGAACTGACTAAAGTTCTTGAGTTAGAGCGTGAAAACCTGTTCGGTGCTCTACTACCTCTGAATGATGAGGCGCGCGATGTCGCTAGCCTAACGTCAGCAGTCTGTGCGAAACACAGCGA
This sequence comes from Aplectana chamaeleonis, assembly GCA_029168955.1. Taxonomy (NCBI): domain Eukaryota; kingdom Metazoa; phylum Nematoda; class Chromadorea; order Rhabditida; family Cosmocercidae; genus Aplectana; species Aplectana chamaeleonis. The sequence continues at coordinate 732,258 of JAPDOI010000343.1, forward strand.
GGAACTCGACATAGTTTTCGCTCAAGCCGAGCATGATGACCAATGCATGCGCGCGCTTTCGCAGCTGCTACGAGTTGATTCCACGGACGTGGTCAATGCTGTGAAACACTTGATGGAAGGAGGGCAGGAAAAGGTAATGGCAGAGGCCATGAGTACGACTAGACAGGTACTACCAACTAGAAAGCCCTTATCCTTCAGGGTTACACCACAAGCATGTGAAATGCAAGTTCCGTCGACGACGGTAATTGCACACACTCCTTTGGCTGTAGACACTAGCCATTGTGATGCACAGCACAACGCAGTTAGAGACGCGTTTTGTATGCTGAGAGCCAATAATGTGGCAAGCAACGTACCTCCACCATCGACCCGTTGCGATGCGGTACACGCTGCAGAAGGTAGGAACACGTTGAGCAATTCGTGGGGAAGGTATCGACAATTGCCTAACCAAATACCTTCGGAAAGTGGTTTTCAGAGCCGTGACTTCGCGAGCGAGGTGCGACCGCAGGCGCTACCCTCGATGAGCAGGAAGAACTCCTGTCGAGGTAGGTCTCCAACCCTCAGTGATTCAAGTTCACAGTTTGATAACGGGGTAGGAGTGACCTTAGCTGCCATGGCGCTTCCGGAGGTACAGAACTTCAATCATCCTGAGGGAAGAGGATTCACTCGATTTGTGACCTCCTTCACGATGAAGTATGGCAGGATTGGTCTCACGGATGAGATGCTGATTCATCTGATGAGTGAGAAGTTGGAAGGACATCCAAAGTCAGTGATGAAGACGCTTCCAAAGGACGTTAGAGAGGGCCGCTTCGCAGACTTTGTAGCAGCCCTGAAGGCAAAGTTCGCCGAGAATTCTTCCGCCAAGCGAATGGAATCGCATGTGAAGCTGAAGCAACTGAGGATGACTAACTCGGTGTCAGTGTACTGTGTGGAGTTGGAGAGCCTCACAAGGACGGCAAATCCAGACGCTTCGGAAACCGACCTCTCAATGGTGAGAGCGAGTGAGCTGATTGCGCAACTCACCAGTTGGCCCGAGTATTTCCAACTGTTCGCTCTGATGGAGACATGCGCACCACATGAATCGTACGAAAAGCTCAAGAGTCGGGCACAATCAATCCAGCGGAGCAAGAATGTTGCACTAGCGGTGCGCTCGGCTGCGGAGCCGGAACGAACGGAGGAGCGACGTCAGTTCCAAAGACGTTTTCCGTTCTCAAGAGGTAATGACGACTACTATTTGAGAAAACCTGATCAAGCTCAAGAAAGTGAAAGAATCAATCGACAGGAAGGAGGGTGTCAGCCCATGTCTAGCAAAGTACCAAGTAGCTCAATTGCGAAAACATGCCATAACTGTGGTAAGCTGGGACACTTCCGAAGAGAATGTCGAAAAGAGCGAACGACACAAAGTCGCTTGAATGCAGACCATTTAAAGGAAGGGCAAGGGTACGGTCAGTCGCGTGCAGAAGCAATGGCGCCTGAGAGCCGTTACCGCCCACAGCAACAGTCGAAGCAAAGCTTTACTACGGTACTGAGGAATTGGTCTTGCTGTGCCATAGGAGCAAAACAACAACAAAGCGAAATGTTCGGGGCAAAGACTACCCGTAAAGTGCGACTCCTTGGACGCACTAGACACGCACTGATCGATACTGGATCACAAGTCAGCATTTTGCCCATTAATCTCCTACTAGCCGCGTCGAAGTCTGGATTTGACTTGGATGCACACGTTGAAGAAGTCCCTGTAGGCAAGCAGGTGCACGTCTATGATGCGTCCGGGAACAGGATGTCTTTCAAGGGAGCTGTACGGCTCAGCTTAGCATTGAAAGGTGGACGCCAGAAGACGGGAGTCTTCTTCGTAAAAAAAGGGAGGCGATGATACGATTGTGTTGGGAACGAATATCCTGGACACACTGGGAATTTACGCCGTACCGTCACCCACTGCTCGCAAACATACAGCGAAGCGATCGAAGGGTACGGAGACGAAAAAATCTGACGCAACAGGTGATGCGAGACCTAAAAAGAGCTCAGGAGGAGTCCGTAGGTCAGATGATCGCAGCCTTCCGCCACCGTCGCACCGAATGAAGGCTGAAAATACCGACAATAATGCGACGACCATAGCGAGTCCAGAGTCTGGTACGGACGACGAGCCCGTCAAGATGTGTAACCGCAGGTCTAGGACTGGTAGACCCAAGAAGGTCGTTTCGCATATAGTTTCGAATCATACTACGTTAGTGAAACGTGAAGCTGCTCAAGAGCAGACGAAGAACATCAAGGCGCTGACAGGCGTCCCCGCTTCACAGAAGAAGAAACGCCAAAGTTCCGACGCTCAGTGTTCTACCACTGTCGAGAGGAAGCATCAGGAAGTGGCTCCGAAGATGGAGCAGATGGGCCGTAGGTCCTATGTAAAGGAGAAGACGAAGGGACCGTCTTCCCGAAGGGGAGGCGTGTAGAGGCCCGGACAGGGCATGTATATAGTGTATATAGTTGTATATACTCAGTTAGTCCCTTGTATGTCTTTTACTCCTGTTCTGTGAAGCTATTATCGATATTTGGTTGTTTACGACTCGAAAGGAGTCGATCGATACGCGCGAGCCGTCTGACCTCCGTCCCTCGGCGCCCTCGCCGTCTGGGTGCGCGCCTCCTCCACACTCTCGTCCAAAGCGCCTGCGACTCTGACTGGTCGAGGTCCCGCCCACTCTTCGCAATCCACCACGGACATTCTACTGCTGCCTGCCGCCAGGAGTGGACGCCCGCTACCAGCCGTCGCACCAGCCCGGATCCTGAGCTTCAAGGTGAGTATTTTCACCACTTTTGGGCCTAGGCAGGACCCACCCCAGGACAACACCGGCCAAGGCCCACCACAATTATGAAAACATTCTACCTTACAAAAATAATTATAATAATTAGCTAATAATGCTACCTGCTTATTGTAGGCCACCATGAGCGACTCCGCGACCCGTTTTCCTTCATCATAACAACTCCGTGGTCCCACCGTGTTCACATGTCCCCAGTAGGTTTCAGGCTGCGGGTGAACCTCTGGATCACCATAGACTTCCGATGTAGACGCAAGCAGTATTGTCGCCTTGACGCGCCCAAAAAATAACCGAACCTTTTGGATGAACAATACAGAATCAACAAGAAAGGTCAAAAAGTAGCAAAATATCAGTCCAAAACCACTAACTTCGCCAAACCCAGCATGTTGATTGTGCCCAATGTGTTCGTCTTGATCGTCTTCACAGGATTATACATATAGTGCGGAGGAGATGCCGGTGAAGCCAAGTGATAAATCTGGTCAACTGCAAGAGAGATAATATTGCCGAGAAAACTTTGACTGAATCTCCGGTGACTACAGTCGGCGCAGTGTCAAGCGGGGCTTTGCATAATTTTTCGGAATCGGAGCGAAACGCCTCCTCCCAACCCATGTTATATATGTTATAACATATGCGCACCGCATCTGAGCCAACCCACAATAAGAAGCGCGAAGTATCTTATTGCTAGCCGTGCTGACTGTACCCGAGCATAGTAATCGACAGAACAAGCCAAGCAAAACACTGCATAATATCGATCGCACAATCTGGATCAGAATTCCCGGTTCAAATCAGGTTCCAGCGGGCGTTAAGACCGACCTTTCCGAAGCTACGACCCCCTCTGCAACCGATTTTCGAAAAATGTCTTAAAGGCAGTGTTCACGATATGAGTCTTTTCCCACCTATCTTGAAACGGTCCCATTCTGATTTCAAAGACGTCCCTGGAATCGAACAAGACCCCCTGAAAACGGAGTTATGGCTCCTGGCAATTCACCAAGGGAAGCATTAAGGACGAGTCGTCCGAGGCTTGTAACTCCCGTTTTTTGCAGCCGATGTGTGCAAGCTGACCTGAGTAAAGAGAGGAGTTGAGAATCAAGGGAAGAAGGGGGCTTTTGATCGGAAACCATCGTCATCTAACCACGAATTCAGGGAAACTATTATAGGACGTGGACGGAGTGGCCCAATGGTTTGACTGGCCCACGAGACTTTCACCCAATTACCGGCCGTTTTTCGTCGCACTTCCGTTCTTAAACTTCTTAGAGGGACCCAGAGCATACGTCTTAGCCGAAAAAAAAGTGCAACTTTCTCTTCGTTAACACTGCCTTTAAAATTTTAGGATCTCCTCTTCGCTGAAAAAAGTTGACTGCGAATTCTTACCATCCCACCATCCTTGGATCAACATTTTGAGGATCCCCTCCACCACCGTTCTGAACGGTGACAACCCCACAATAATTATGCTATGTAAGAATAGACCGAGCATCGAATACATTCGAATGATCTCATTTTTCGGGGCACGAATACCGAATATAGATTCGAACACATTCATTTCGATTTTATTCACATGATTCTTCGAATAGGTAACCAGAAAATGCAGATCAGAGGTGGTATGCATCAACGCCGGGGTTAGCGCAGAGGCATGGCAGTCGGCGCCTTTCAAGATCGCCCAAGGTCAAGCGGGGTTGCGAAATTTCGCAACGGGAGTGGAGGGTCGCAAAAATTTCGAACTAAAACTTAAAATTTGGTGAAGATATCCAAAAATTCTCGATATTTGTGGTCATCAAAGGGAAGGATCGTGGCATTGCCCAGGTTTTAGACGCCTGAGTCAGACTACTGAACGAATTTTCGGCGTCTGACAGTTTTAGTAATCAAGTAAGAACTGCCCACAAATCGCCCCTCGCGGAGATCGCAAAAATTTTGAATTTTGTAAAAAAAATTGATGGTGGGCTGGGGGTGGCTTAGAGTTTAAAAAATTACGCAACGCCCCGCTCGACTTTAATCGTGCCCCAACTCAGTTAGCAAGATAACTTGACACTAACTTTCGATGAAGTAGGGATTCACCACATCATGGTGGACCAGTTCAAAATTCGGATGGCCTATCCACTGCTCAACGTTCCGCTTTCGTCCAGTGAAATAGTTATCCAGTGCAATAACCTAAATTCCAAAAAACCATGAACATATCGACATTTTGTCCGATGTACTCTAAGAGTTTTAGCCGAGAAATAGCCGCGAAATGCCTGCATGCCGCGTAATAGCCGCAAAAAGCTTTCTGGCCGCGGAATAGCCGAGATATAATGCTATCCAGGTGAGTATACGACGCATTTCAGAGCCATGATTCGTATTTAAACACCTCCATCGGTTCAATCACCCAAGTTTGAGGTAGATGGACCTCGCTCCTCAGCCTCTGGACGTCTCGCCTCACTGCTTGCGGCCCATGATGGCGGCTCGGCAAGCGGGCGACGGCTGCGTCTTGATTCTTTCTCGGTTATTCCTAGGCTATTTCTTGTCCGTTCCGCGGAAAACCGAGAAATAGCCCAACATGAACCGCTGCGGAGCCTGGTGGGCTATTTCGCGGCTATTTCTCGGGCAAAACACTCACAGTAACAAATTACAAACACCTTCATAGTTCGACGCAGCGGTAAACGCAGCAAAGCTAAACAACGCGTGCGTCCAAATTTTATCCAAACAATTGATTTCCACGCGATACGATTACCGCTGCGATAAAGTAGGCATCTGGCTCAGAACTACCTCGTGCCCATCTCTCATCAGCTTATCCACCAAATGTGATCCAACAAAGCCAGCACCTCCAGTAACCAATATTCGCTTTCGATTCTCCTCATTTCGAAATCGAACATCTGGAAACGTTTTGCTGAAACAAAATCACACCCTATAACCTCAATACTCTCCTCATCTGCTGAAGACATCCTACCCGGAGTCTGCCACTGATGTCCTCTTCATGCTCATCTTCAGCGAATTCAATTCCTTCTCGAGGGCTTCTATCCTAGCATTCAAGACCAAGCTGAAAAACAAGTGAATTTTTCTAGTTGGTCAAAATCAGCCGGCTTGTTTCTGAACATAGCACATAAAAGAACGTGCCTGGACCCATTTGGCTGTTACCAGAAAGCACGCGCAATTCTCAGAAAAATCAAAACAAGTTACTTGCAATATAAATGCAACGTACTTGGATGTCTCAAGTAACTTACATTTATATTACAGGTAACATACACTTATATTACATGTAACTTGAATTTATATTGCATGTAAGTTAAACTTATGTTACATGGAACTTACATTTATATTTTCACTATGGGTGGCCATCACGTGACGCAGAGGGCGCGTCCCAGACCACACACCATGCGAAAAATGCTAACAGCAAAGCCAGTTGTAAGCCTGACCCCGTGAGTGCGTCGTACATCCCCCTTGCAAATATCTTCTCGGCCGATTAAAGTTACTTGCGACTTATATTGAGCCATTTAAGTTACATGTAACATATCGGAGGCGCACTGCACGCAGTGTCTTCTCAGGAATCGAAAACAAGTTACTTGTAACATACCTAAGCTGATGTAAGTTACTTGCAACTTATCTCAAGTAATTCAAGTTACATGTAACATATCAGAGGCGCACCGCACACAGCATCCGCCGATATGTTACATGTAAGGTAAATGAACTGAGATAAGTCACAAGTAACTTACATAAGCTCAGATATGTTACAAGTCACTTGTTTTCGGTCTTTTATGTTACAAGTAGCTTCTTTTCATTTTTCTGAGCTGCACAAAATATCCCAGCAGAAATCTAAAACAAGTTACTTGTAACATATCTTAGCCGATATAAGTTACTTGCGATTTATCTCAAGTCATTTAAGTCGCATGCAACATATCGATTGGAAACCGCGTGCAATGCGCCTCCGATATGTTACATGTAACTTGAATGGCACTCCCAAAGTCGCAAGTAACTTACATTGACTTAGATATGTTACAAGTAACCTGTTTCCATTTTTCTGAAAATGGAAATGAACAAGCGACGCTCACCTCCGATTCTTCTCCATAAGGTACAACGTTGTCATATAATTATTTGTGTGACCAGTTTCAGGATCCACAGAGGAAGAGCCCGACGAGACCGCGGCAAAATTATACACGGATGATATCACAACTGAAACAGCCGCCTAATCCATATCCGTACTTCTATTATGAATGATGACAAATGTTTTCCAACAACTCACACAAAACTGAAAACGCTACTATGAGCATGACGATGACGCGAGTGGAAGACAAGCGAGACCATCGGCCGGGTTGTGCCATTCATGGAATGGAACCGCGACACACCAATTTCTCCTCGGAATGCTGATGCGACAATTCTGTAAGAAGTGAAACACTAGATGAAAACCGGCCGTATAAGTGCTCGTAACAATCAGTCGCGGTGGTTTGGCGAGACCAGTTTCCACCCTTGTCATGCTGAAGCCTCACTCAAGTTGAGAAGCACAATGAGAGCAGGGTCAAGCAATAAAGGAAAATTTCCAAAGTAGGAGTCACCACTACACTTGAAAAATTGGGGGGGGGGATCTCACCTCCAGCAATTGCTCTTCCTTCTGTCTCAATTTCGTCGTTGGTGGTCCTTATATGCCTGCCATCCACTTACCTTCCAACCAGGGTCAAGCAACCCGCTGTACAAAACGCGTTCGTTGTTGCGACCCTTCCCATTTGTGGCGAAGCTTTGCGACCCCCTTCCTATCAATGGCCCCACTAAATTCATTGTAGACCCGCCCACTTTGCTAAAGATTTGAATGCTCATCAAAGTTGAAGTTGTCCAAATAGCAAAAAAAAAGGTTTTTGAGAGCCTTCCAGTGTCACATACGTTGCTCTAATGGGCCGTAACTAGGTGGTTCGGTAGAATACACCCAGAAGTGAAGTAAAAAAAGAAAAGCCGCTTAAGTGAAGTGGGAAATAGGAAAAAAATCGCCCGTTGGGAAAAGTGGTGTAAAGAGGCCGTTTTTTTTCCGAATGGCCTTTTCAGCCTCAGTTTTCACTTTAAGGAGGCGGCAGTAGAGCAAAAGCTGCATCTACTAGACATTTATCGGAAACTGCATTAACTGGATTTCTTCTAATTATTTTTTTTGATTTTTACTTACAATGCCATGTGAGGTGAAAAGTGAGGTGGGAAAACTCATTATTTTTTTTGAAAAATCCAGCTAATGTAGTTTTCGATAACCATTCAGTAGATGAATCTTTTACTCGACTGCCGCCTCCTCAAAAAGAAAACCAAGGCTGAAAAGACCATTTGGAAAAAATGGCCTTTTTACACCACTTTTTCAAACGTGCGATTTTTTCTCTTTCTCACGCTACACGATCGACTTTTTTCTACTTCACTACTGGGTCTATTTTACCGAACCGCATGAGTTACGACCCATAAGAGCATTTTACATAACAATGGAAGGCCCCCCAACGGCTGTTGCCGATTCGACAGCTGGCACAACTGAAACAAGCGTCGAATAATGTAAGCCGTCTGTAACCACACACAGTACACCGCACTTACGCGCAAATTTCTAAATTGTCCCGGTTGAGGAAAATGTTCTCTACAGAACTATAGTGGTGGATTGGGAGGAATCCGTCGTGTTGTTTTTTGTCGAATATAACGTTTCAAGGGGGGGGGGTGAGTATTCATGTACTGGAATGGTTCCAAATAATCGTTAAAGGTGGGGTCTTAATATGGATGTACTATTAGCCATTTTACCCATTCCACATGAAATGTAATTTTCGAGAACCTTTGTTGGAAGTTGAGTCCGAATATGCCCTTCGCAGTTGCCTAGAATCACTCTGGAAAAAGTTATAGGCGTTCTTCAACGCCTTGCGGCAAGGTAAGGGTACCCATCAGGCAATTTCTGGAGTGTTTTGAAAAAAATCTCCTGATTCCACTCAAAACTTGTATGTAGGGGTGATCTAGGGTGCTGAACACGAATCTGGAGTCCGTTTGTCGAAATTCTGAAGTTTACTGTAGGTTAGGGTAGGTACCATGCCATTTAGGGGGCTAAACTTACCTTAGTATTTCGAAAATCGACTATTGGTCATTAAATCCGTATTGACCACCACGACTAGCCCACGGTGCAATGAATTCGGAAATCAAGGTAAAACGCTCATAAAATTTTTTTAGTTGCTCACCACCCTAGATAACCCCTACATACATACAAGTTTTGAGTGGAATCAGGAAATTTTTTCAAAATACTCCGAAAATTGCCTGAGGGGTACCCTTAACTTACCATGAGGTTTGAAAAATACCTATAACTTTTTCAAGAGGGATTCTAGGTAACTTCGAAGGGCATATTCGGACTCAACGTCCGACTACGGTTCTAGAAAACTTCATTTCATGTGGAATGGTTAGTATGGCTAATAGTAGTTCCAGAGTGAGACCCCGCACGATCATTTGGAACCATTCCACTACATGAATACTCACCCCCGCTTAAAGCGTTGTATTCGACAAAAAACGCGACGTATTCCTTCAAACCCACCACTATTGTCGTTGTGCGCAAAGCGCGCACCAGATTTGGTTTTGGATCGGCCACGCGTGCAACACATTTTTCTAAATCTCAGTTCGGGGTGAACGTAGAAATTTTACGTATATGGAAGCGGCTCATGCCGTTTAGACAGGTGGAACAAAATGCACAGCCGTCAAATATATTGCCTCGTGTGCAACTGCACACCATGCTCACACTTTACGCGCAAATATGAAAAAATCGCTCCTTCAGTCGAAATTAGAGTTTTGGGCGCAAAGTTATGTTAATCAGCGGTATTGCTCCTGTAAAAGCATGTCAGGCTGGTTCGGCGACATTTACAAGCGTTCAGCTTATTTTGGAAGTGAAAACTTCCAGTGGAGGACCAAAAAGTCGATCTTATTTCCCTACTCAATCGTTGATAAAGTTCATATTTCCGGCTTGGAGTCCATGTTTTCACCAATCCTTCTTCATGGCGGATTTTTTCTACCTTCTTGTACTAGCAGTTACGATTCAGGATACAACGAGCTTGCAAGACACTTTATTAGATTGCGTTATTACAAAATTTAGTCACCTATCTCTGAAAAATCAAAAAGTTATGCTAAACCTATCAGTGCGGGATCCCATATCAAATGGTTGTGAGAGTTCAAAAGAATCATATTGGGTAAGCAAACTGACAAACATGGAAAATGAAAGGCTGGACGTGAATATAGTTGATCAAGGCACAAAGTAAGAAAAACTAGAAGAAAATACAATAACTAAATACGAAACTGATTTACACGATGGAGAAGTATGAAGAATAAAACATTTGTGAAAAGGGTAATAGCGTTTTCCAGTTGCGCCGATTGTTGGCTGAGCGTTCATTTATATCAATGAAGGGGTTCAAGAAGCGTTTAACACGAATGTGTCAGATTTGACTTAATACTACTCAGTGGGGGTTATCTGGTGTGCTGATCACGAATATTAAAAGCACTCTGTCGGGGGAAAATTGAGAGCAACACACGACTTCCGACTATTTGCGGAATTCTACTATTGATGTGGCTCAAACTCTTCCTCTAAGGGTTTCTTGGAGTGCTGAACACGAATCCGAGGTCTATTTTTTGACAGAATACGGTATGTTACGGTGGGTATACGGTAGGCTGGTCAAAGTCTCAGATTTAATTCAAAAGTTCTATGCCGGGATTATTCGGTGTGCTGAATATGAATTTGATGTTTATTTGTCGATTTTCGGATTATTAAGGTATGTTTTGCCCCCTATGTAGCATGGCGCATACCGCAACCTACATTAAACCTCAGAATTCCGACAAACGGACCAAAGAATCGTGTTTGGTACCCTATATTACCCCTGGCATACAAGTTTGGAGCGAAATTCGGAATTTTTTCCAAAACACCCAAAAAATCCGTGATGGGGTACCCTTACCCGCTGCGAGGCTTTCGAAAACGCCCATAACTTTTTCAGAGTGAGTCTAGGCAGCTGCGAAGGACATATTCGGACTCCACGTCCGAAAATGGTTCTAGAAAGTACATTTCATGACTAGAAGGATTCCCCTTGTTAGATGACTTGAATAGCTAGTAAGCTGCAGTATCTCATATTTCTTCTTCATACGCTTTCAAAATGCAAGAGTATGTAGGTTCCCACAATCGCGCAAAAATAAGAGCAGCGTTCTTTTTATTTTTGATATTGACTATAAATATTAGTAAAGCGCTACCACTGCTCTCATTGATCGTGATATTGCCGGAAACACCTTGAATCGGTGTCATATTTTACAGTATAATTATCGCCAATGTTGTTTTAGTCGGAGTAAGACAACAATCTAATGAAATCGATCCCATATATGCATCAAATATGTTGAGATGGTTTACCTAGCGACTGTAGCAAAAGGGACTACATGTACAAAAACGTAGAAAAAACCGTCATAGAAAAGGTTTGGTGCAAATAAGGCTGCCGAAACTCTGCGAAAACCCTTCTTGCCTTTTCAACCTTCTCAGATGTACAACTAAAAGCTACACAACAAAATGATTGACTCAAGCCAGGAAATATGAACGTCATCAGCGGCTTAATATTGAAATAAGATCGACTGTCCTGTCTTCCATTGGGAGTTTTCGCTTCCAAATTGAGCTAAACGCTTGTAAATGTCGCCGAACTAGCCTGTTACGCTTTTACAGGCGAAATACCGCTGGTTAACGTAACTTTTCGCCCAAAGCACATTTCAATGAATGGAGCGATTTTTGCATATTTGCGCGTAAAGTGTGAGCATGGTGTGCAGTTGCACACGCCACAATATATTTGACGGCTGTGCATTTTGTTCCACCTGTCTAAACGGCATGAGCCTATGGAAGCAACGCTCCAATCCAAATAGCCCCTGTTTTAGATTAGATAAGTTTAACGGAGAAGCTTGTGGAATGATCGACCACCAAATCGTATTTTTTGCTATTGCACTTAATTTCCTAGCTTTTTTATTACTCCAGGCTATTCTGCGCCAAATCATTTTTTGAAGACATTTCAAGACATTTTTGAAACTTTTTTTGACTTCTAAATGGCATTGCCAAATCGTTTCTTTTGCCAGGAAGCTAAATTTTCAGAATAGTTCTATAGAAAACATTTTTCTCAACCGGGGACAATTTAGAAATTTGCGCGTAAGTGCCGTGTACTGTGTGTGGTTACAGACGGCACACATTATTCGACGCTTGTTTCAGTTGTGTCAACTGTCGAATCGGCAACAGCCCCCCCCAACACCATTTTTCGCTATTTGGACATCTGTAATATTAACTAGCATTCAAATCTTCAGCAAAAAGGCGGGTCTACCATGAGTTCAGTGAGGCCATTGATAGGAAGGGGGTCGTAAAGCTTTGACACAAATGGGGGGGGGGTCGCAATAACAAGCGCATTTTGTCCAACGGGTTGCTTGACCCTGGTTGGGAGGTTCTGTGCTTCTCTGGACCAAATTCCGGTCTGCAATTGCGTCTCGACACGCTTTGCGGCCGCACGCGCTCTAGTCGGTCGAGTTTCCAGCGCCCTAGCCGACCTGATGAGGCTTTTTTATACTGTTTTCTCCATTTTTTTAGTTTCCAGTTCCTAAAACCCACCTGGAGTCAACAGATCGGCGGCTGCGGCGCTGGAAGCTCTTCCGGCTCAGGAGCGTGCGGTCGCAAAGCGCGTCGAGACGCAATTGCGGACCGAATTTTGGCCCAGAGAGGCACAGTAAGTGGATACCTGGCACCAACGACGAAAATGAGATAGAAGGAAGAGTAACTTGAAGATATTCCACTTTTTGGGCTTTGATAGTTTAGGAGCACAGATATGAGGTCTCTTACCTTCTCCCAGGAATTACGATGAACTACGGTGCGAATACCGTATTAGGGGGCGGCGGCCAGATGGTACGCCGCTCGCGGCGGAGAGCATGCGTCGCGGTGTACCACCTTGTGTTGATTGAGTCATTTTTCCTTTAACGAGATGTTTGGGAACTCGCCTACCATTTATATGATAGGATCAGTGCAAGAAGTTAACAGAAATAAGGTTCATAGAAGCCAACGTCTATCGGTAACTTGAGAATGACTTCTTTTAAAACCTGATTTCTGTGAAAATAGTGAGTTCTAATGAAGATCACAAGAATTCTTTATTTCCGGGTTACATACAATAATTTGCATCCAAAGGCGGTTCTTAAGCTGTAATGCAGTCACCATATTTGTGTTGACTCCACGGAACAACGTTGAATCGACGGTGATACGCAGCACGCGTCGATTATCCTCGCCGCGCGCGGCGTACCATCCTTCCCGCACCCCCGTATTAGGTCAATGTATGAGCTTTGGCTAGAACCTTGGTGCTATCATAGGCCTCGTGCATACTTCCCGCGGCGGGTGACGCGACATAGCGTTTGCTATACAAATCGACAGAAAATCGATATTGCTGATATGCGCTGTCGCACGTCGCGGGAAGTATGCACTACGCCATAGCGGGGAGGCACTATGGCGCGATGCACATGGACACGCCCATTTTACTGTGCCGCACTAAATTTGAACACCTACCCAGGGTTCCCCTTCCCTGCCAAAATCAGGAGAGTCATTGCGGCACGGAAAAATGGGGGTGGCCAAATGCGATACAACAGTGCCCCCACCGAAATCCAAACCTGAGTACTGTATAAGTACCGATCTCTACAGTATTCATCTAATGTGGTTATTTCGGATGCAGAACACAAATCCGACATCGATTTCTCACTCTAAAATAGGATAAAAAAGTCAGGTTTTATTCGAAAAAAAATTTCATTTGGAACAAGTGTACTCCACAGGTACACTCAATGTAGTTAACTTTAGGGGACGTTTAGGCGGACTTTTTTGACATTTGGAGTGGGAGGTAAATAAAATATTGCAGCCTGCACACAAAAAACAAATTTCTAGAATGAAGTCACGAATATTTTTTGTAGATCACATAAGTATTTCCAGAGAAAATCCAGATCACTAGGACTACTACATACAACCATTAGGGAATTAGACGACATATACAAAAACTTTTTTTCAATTGATATGGGACATCAAGAAAAAAAAAACAAAGAAAAACCATTCTGACAATAAAAACACGCTTCAACGGTAAAAAAAAATAAAACGCTGACACGGTAAGTGAATGGCGTCAAATATATTGCAGCGACGTTGTCGGCTGCGTACACCATACACCATAATTGACGCTAAATGGAAAAATGTCAAGTACACGGCTGTAATACCCCTCATTGCTTGGTAGAGTATGATTGCCATGTGTTTCAATAGTAGGCAATGAAGCTTATAGATATAAAATGGGTGCTTGGCACTTGGCCACGCCCATTTTTCCGCGCCGCAACGACTCTAGCGGTTTTGGAAGGAAGAGGAAAAGATGCTATCGCAGCAAGGGGGACACTTGACCACTAGAGTGTTGCCCGAATATTCGTTTATTCGAATAACATTCGAATATTCGAATATTCGAATAATTCGAATACTCGAATATTCAAAGAAGTGGATTATTCGGGTTATTCGAATAATCGAATATTCAAAGAAGTGGAATATTCGTTTATTCGAATACTCGAATATTCAAAGAAGTGAAATATTCGGTTTATTCGAATATTCAGCACGAATAATTTGGATATTCGACAAGATCGCACTCCATTTTGCCATGCTCTGCGAACGCGTAGCTAGATGCCTCCGAGGGCGCGGCCTGTAACGCCGCCCCATTCCATGTGGCAAAAATTTACGGGTTCTAGCTACGATAGCTAAAACCCACCTATTCTTGTGTCGACGGTACAAGGGTGCAAATTCTACGCGTATTCTACGTAAAAACGAAGGCTAAATTTGAAACATTAATCTCTCTGACGCTAAACCCGTATATTCTCGCAATAATTTTGTAGCGAGAATCTACGGATTTCGCGACAGCCTGTGTTGAAATGCAATCTTAAACCCGCGCTGACTACGCGGAACGCTGGGATGCCGTTCGAACAGTGTTGGACCAGTCAACTCACAGATTGCTTACTTGAAAGGCTGTGGCTGGTCGTGGGGGGTATCTCCGTGTCGCTCTCTGGGTCACCATGGTGAGGATAATGTTGACCATTGGGATGCGGCAGGCCGTGGGGAAGAAACGGCGAAGCTGTAGATCGCAGCTGAGATTGCCTTTCTAGAACGAATCAGGACTGGGTGGGTCGATCGACCCAGTGCAGTAAAGAGAATAAGCGTAGAATATGCGGGTGCCGTAGCGGGAATTTACGTAGAATATGCGGGCGCTGTAGCTAAAATTTCACCAACTGAGGCTAAACTTTCCGTAATTTACGTAGAATCTCGGGTCAAAATTAGACTAGATGCCTCCGAAACCCTGGGCATCTCCGGTTTCCGTGTGAGGCATCTAGCTACGCGCTGGCAGAGTAGGAAGTTCGCCATCGCATGAACCGCGCATAACTAAACTGAACTCAACTAAGCTAAACCAAACTAGACCGAAGCAAACCACAAATTCGGCGGCAATTTAGCGGTTATTTTGCGGCTATTTCACGGCGAGCATTATTTGGCGACTGTTTCGCAGCCAGCTATATTTAGCGGCTATTTCGCGACTATTACTCGGGGAAAAGGCATTTTGCGTCTGTTTCGCGGCTATTTCTCGGCCAAAACTCAGAGTACACGCTCGTAAACGTTGTTGAGATAACTACGGAAATATAAAGTATGGCTCAGAACCCAACGCCTACGCATTTTGAAGCGTCAAAAACGATCCACAATGACGCTACACGAGTGAGAAGTTGGCCCCGCCCCCGTATCTACCCGCCCTTGTATTTGCGTCCTCCTCCAAAAAAGGGGTGCTGGGCCATTCCCGCCATCGGCGACGCTCGTGGGTGGTACAATGAGTACAATAAGCGAGCCATACACATCGACGATGGTGGGAATGGCCCAGCACTCCTGTTTGGGGGAGGACGCAAATACGGGGGCGGGCTGATACACGTGCGGGGCCGACTCCTCAGTCGTGTAGCGTCACTTTTGGTCGTTTTTGACGCTTCAGAATGCGTAGCCGTTGTGTTCTGAGCCATGCCACTCAACTTCCATAGTTAGTATCTCAACCACGTTTACGAGCGTGTATGCTAAATTTAAGTGACAAGAGTGCAGCCGGTTCAATTACCCAAGTATGCGGTATATTGGCCCCGCCCAGCATCTGGAAGCCCTGCCCATCCGGTGGCGGCCTCAGTGGAGGTTAAGCGACCCAGCCGCGATGCGTGGGTGTACCGACCACGCTGCGTGTCGGTGTGTCGACCGCGACGCGTGTCGGTGTGCAGACCGCGATGCGTGTAGGTGTGCTGACTGCGATGCGTGTAGGTGTGCTGACCGCGATGCATGTCGATGCGCCGACCGCGACGCGGGTCGATGCAAAGTAGTTCCTAAGCCACATAAAAGTCTTGCAGGATGTGAACCGCTGCTAAATAGGCCGCTAAACGCGACAGGTCAAAATGTCAACAGCCCGACAACAGGCGGGCGTCGCTGGGCAACGGGCAGTTGTCAGGCTTACAATGCGAGCGATTTGAGTTGTCAAGAGGGTGCAGTTTATGAGATGACAAATTCTCAACCTGTTATCGATGCCCCAGTTTGCCCGAGTGGATTGGATGGGATAGTACGCGACAGTGTTGCCCAAATATTCGTTTATTCGAATAATATTCGAATATTCGAATAATTCGAATATTCGAATATTCAAAGAAGTGGATTATTCGGGTCATTCGAATAATCGAATATTCAAAGAAGTGAAATATTCGTTTATTCGAATAATCGAATATTCGAAGAAGTGGATTATTCGAATTATTCGTTTATTCGAATATTCAAAAAAAATTATTCGTTCCAACACTCTATTGACCACGCCCAATTTTCGGCACCGATCACCACCAACACCGGTTTTCTCCCCTTCCAACTGTGATTCCCTAGTTAGTAAGCCTGAAAAGTAGTATAGAGTCGGGACAAATCTCATTGGAACTTATGGTTCCCTGTTGACGGAGTCGTCCACGTTTATGCAAACTCGGTGCGCATATGTTACTATATAAAGACAGAAAAACCGCGGGATTCTCATGGTTTCTACGCGTGCTGGTGCGGAGCGGAGGTTAGAGACAGTGAGAGAGCGCTAGACAGACGGAGGGAGCAGCAACGCGCGCGCTATGAGTCGTGAGAATTACAATTTTTATAGCGGATATAGATATGTGCTACGCAAACGAACGCGTCAGTAAGGAACCAAAAGTGCCAGTGCGATTTTTGCCGACTGTAGGTGTGAGTATATTCACAAAATCCAAGCGTTTCTAACGTTGGTGAGCGTGGAGGGCGAGTCGATTTGCTTCCGTGATCCTCGAATTCATCCACATATGTGTGTAGGCAAATATTTGAACAAGTGATTTCAATGTAGCTGCGAGCCTATCAGGCACAGAGACAAGATAATAATGCGCAGCGACACGAACCGTCATATTTATTTACAGCAAAAAAAAAAGAAAAGGGAAGACAAGGAAAAGTAAAAAAGGAAAAACAAAGAGAAAAGCAAAGAAAAAGAAAAGCAAAGCAAAGAAAAACAAAGCAAAGAAAGGCAAAGGGAAGAAAATAAGATAAAAGAAAGTTGACTCAAAGAAAAGAAATGAGAAAAGGAAAAAGAAAAGAAAAGAAGAACAAAGCAAATGAAAGAAAATAATAAAAAGAAGCAAAGAAATGCAAGGAAAAGTAAAAAAGAGGCACAAAGAGAAGGAAAAAGAAAAGAAAAACCAAGAAAATAAAGAAAAATGAAAAACGAAAAGAAAGGCCCAAGAGAATAAGAAAAAGAAAGGATAAAGTAAAGATAAGCAGAGAACAGAAATAAGAAAAGAAAAAGCAAATAAAAGAAAAGCAAACGGAAGAAAGCAAGAAAACGTTACAACAAAAAGAAAAGAAAAGGAAAGGAAAGGGAGGAGAAAAGGAAAAAAATAATAAGAACAAAAACAGAAAGAATAAAAGAAAACAAGCAGCAAAGCAAAGAAAAGGAAAAGAAAAAGAGAAAGAAAAGGAAAAGAAAAACAAGGAGAGCAAAAAGGAAGAAGAAAACAAAAATGCAAGGTTAAGAAAAAAGGAAAACAATAAAAGAGAAAAAGACAAAATAGAACAAAAAAGAGAAAGAAAAAGAAAGGAGAAACGAAGAAAAGGAATAAAAAGAAAAGAAGAAAGAAAAGAAAAGCAGAGAACAGAAATAAGAAAGGAACAAAGTAAAGAGAAGAAAAGCAAACAGAAGATAACAGGAAAAGAATAAAAGAAAAAGGAAAAGGAAAAGGAGGAGAAAAGAAACAACAAAGAGAACACAAAAGAAAGAGTAAAGGAAAGAATCAAGTAAAGCAAAGAAAAAGAAAAGAAAAAGAAAGGAAAAAAATTAAACAGACGAAAAAATGAAAACAAAAAGAGAAGAGGAAAAAGAACAAAGGAAAAAAGAACGAGAAGATAAAAAGAAGAAGAGAAAATAAACGGAGAAAAAAGATAGGAAGGAAAATCAAAGAAAAAAGAAGGAAACCAAAAGAAAAGAAAAAGAAAAGAGAACAAGAGAAGAAAAGTTAGGAAAGAAAGGAACGGAAAGGAAAGGTAAGGAAAGGAAAGGAAAGGAAAGGAAAGGAAAGGGAAGGAAGGGAAGGAAAGGAAAGGAAAGGAAAGGAAAGGAAAGGAAAGGAAAGGAAAGGAAAGGAAAGGAAGAAGGAAAGGAAAGGAAAGAGAAGAGGAAAGGAAAGGAAAGGAAAGGAAAGAAGGAAAGGAAAGGAAAGGAAAGGGAAAGGAAAGGAAAGGAAAGGAAAGGAGAGAAGGAAAGGAAAGGAAAGGAAAGGAAAGGAAAGGAAAGGGAAAGGAAAGGAAAGGAAAGGAAAGCAAAAAAACAAAGCAAAAATAAAGCAAAACAAAAAGCAAAGCAAAGCAAACAAAAAACAAAAACAAAGCAAAGCAAACAAAGCAAACAAAGCAAAGCAAAGCAAAGCAAAGCAAAACCAAAAACAAAGCAAACAAAAACAAAGCAAAGCAAAAACAAAGCAAAAAGCAAAGCAAAGCAAAGCAAAAACAAAAGCAAAGCAAAAAGCAAAGCAAAAACAAAGCAAGAAACAAAGCAAAACAAAGGTAAAGGTAAGGTAAGGAAAGGAAAGGAAAGGAAAGGAAAGGAAAGGAAAGGAAAGGAAGGAAAGGAAAGGAAAGGAAAGGAAAGGAAAGGAAAGAAGAAGAGAGAAGAGAAGAGAAGAGAAGAAGAAAAGAAAAGAAAAGAAAAGAAAAAGAAAAGAAAAGAAAAGAAAAGAAAAGAAAAGAAAGAAAAGAGAAAAAGAAAAGAGAAAAAAGAAAAGAAAAGAAAAGAAAAGAAAAAGAAAAGAAAGAAAGAAAAGAAAAGAAAAGAAGGCAGAAAGGAGGAAGAAAGAGACTTAAGGTGGCAATAACAAAGATAAGGAAAAAGGAGAAATAAAAGGGATAAAAAAATGAAGTAAGAACACGAACTGGTTATGTATAAATATCGGTGAATGGATGATTGGCGAAAAATTAAGGTAAAATAAACAAGAATTGAGAGAGAGCGAAGAAGGATAGATGTTAGAAGGAAAGAAGAGGAGAAATTAATTAGGGAATGAAAAAGTATTCACTCGAACTGAAAAGGAAAAACCAGGAAGCGTGGAAGGAACAGAGAGAATAAGAAGGGTAAATGAAGGGAAGTTGCTAGTTACAAGTGTTCCATGCTAGGTAACAGCGCCTCATCGTCGGGTAGCAACAGGTGTTGATGGTCGATCTCGTCGTCACAGCACAAGTACGCATCTGCGCTCGGTGGCGGTCAATACACAGCCAGTCGCCACCCTCGTGGCGCCAGACGCCAACCTCTCGCGTATGTACCTCATGTCGTCGTTGCGATTCTGTTATGACTCCATACATAATTATGGCGACACATTGATTTGTCGCGGCGTGAGTGATACGCGCCAGCCGCGTTTTGACACTGAACAAAAAGACCTGTTTTTGGGTATCAATCAGCCCCGACAGATCACTGAACAATGTTGCCCTCACGATTATGACGACTGTTCTCCGCGCCGTTTCATGGCGGTCTTTGTTCGAGTAACTGCAAACGCCGTGGTTGCAATTTCGCCGCGTGAAAATGTCTCTTCAGCATTGCATACACTCTGCTCATTTCCGTTCTATCATATCTGGAATCCGTCAAATATGTGTTTAATGTAATAAAATTGTGAAATATGTCAAATTTAGACGGAATTATACTTCTACAATGATTACCTACAGCATACATAATTAACGTAAATGAAACATGTGATTGTCATAAATTCAACCTCAGGGGTAATTTTTGCGATTATGGTCCGACCGCCGTGTACAGCAAGCCTGCCAAGCGCGAAAACTCACTCCGCTCGAAAAAGCTAGCAAAAAGTCGGCCACGCCCCCCCCTACAAAAAAAAAAAAAAAAGAATGTCCACCGACAACTTTTTGACCTCAATGAGAACCAAAGCGGGATGGATCTCAATGAAAATCGATGTTATTCTAATTCTTATTGGTCCAGCTTTATATTTCTATCAACTTCTGTGCGATGGCTGCGAATGACGTGAAAATTGAGAAACGGGACAACTCGTCCAGGAAATTTTTGATCTTCGAGTTTACACATTTCGAAGGGGTCATAACTCTTTTCGTAGTGGGTTCTGCGCGATTTTAGAGACACCGTTGCTGTCAGCGTGAAATTCTCTCCAAGCTGAGGCAGAAAATCTAAAAATCGATTATGTGTGTCTTCTAAGGCATTTTTCATCATGGAAAGGTGCTCTTTTTTTGAAGAAACGTACACCTTGGGTTTCTCTAAGAAGAATAAGGACAGAGGTAGGATGAAAAACGGGCAGGAAGTGGGTGAAAATGCAGTGGACCAGCCGGCCCATTGGATCGCCCCACCCACGTCATTTAGCAGTTGTCCTGCGTTCGTCTCGCCGAAGGAATAGTTGTCGAATTTTCGAATACTCTCTATCCTTAAAGATTCTAACATCCAACCATGTGCATTGAACAATCATATTTTTAGAGAGTAACAGAAAACAAAGTCACTTACCTAAGGATTTTGAAGCGCAAAACCATTTCGCACGTCTGGATTGTCAAAGGTCCGCAGTGTGCGAAACACACCAAATAGGCGTATTTAAATATTTTAGAGATTTTTCAAACAGTTTTGTTCCGATTTTTGAAAAGTTTGTGGCAACTATTCCCTATTTATCCTATACTTAATGAAAATGCCTATTCAAAAATATCGAAAATTAAATTATGGTTTCTTATCGTGAGCGCTGTTTTGAACCGTAACTTACCGCAATCCTTCTGTAATAAAAAAAAGGATTAGTGACCTATAATTAGCACTAAATTCGAACAGTTTTTTTGATCAAATTTTCGAGAGCTTAAGAATGAGACTAGCATTTTAACTTTGAAAAACGGAAATTTGAAAGCCAAGAAAATATCGGAAATCGACAAATCGGCAAAGGGGTTCTCAGAAAAATGAAAACAGCTTATTAGTAACATTAAAGGCCGAAAACAAGTTACTTGTAACA
Organism: Aplectana chamaeleonis; assembly: GCA_029168955.1. Classification (NCBI taxonomy): domain Eukaryota; kingdom Metazoa; phylum Nematoda; class Chromadorea; order Rhabditida; family Cosmocercidae; genus Aplectana; species Aplectana chamaeleonis. Next base: position 753,545 of record JAPDOI010000343.1, read on the forward strand.
TATCTAAGCCTACGTAAGTTACTTGCGACCCATCTCAGGCCATTCAAGTTGCACGTAGCATATCGACGGTAGAGGGCCTCCGATATGTTGCATGTAACTTACTTGATCAAGATAAGTCGCAAGTAACCTGAATCGGCCAAGAAGGCATTTCCTATGCTCCGAAAAATGAAACAAGTTTCTTATAACATAAAAGCCCGAAAACAAGTTACTTCTAACATATCTAGGCCGTTGTAGGTTACTTGCGACTTTTATTGTGCCATTTAGGTTACATGTAACATATCGAAAAGGCATTGCACGCGGTTTCCTGTCGATATGCTGCATGTAACTTAAATGACTCGAGATAAGTTGTAAGTAACTTACATCAGCTTAGATATGTTACAAGTAACCTGTTTTAGATACTGCGTGCAGTGCGCCTCCGATATGTTGCATGTAACTTACTTGACCAAGATAAGTCGCAAGTAACTTCAATTGGCCAAGAAGGCATTTCCTAGGGGAGTATACGACGCATTCCTGAGTTCAGCCTTAGAGCAGGCGTTGCTGTCGGTTCAACCACCCAGGTTTGAGGTACTGAACCCCACAATCTTTTTCCGTTTTGCGTGGTCGCGTGCGGGCGCGTTGTCTGCGTCGCGTGTCGTATGCTTGGCGAAATGGCCACCCACGGTGAATATATAAATGTAGGTTACATGTAACATAAATGTAACTTACATGTAATATAAATAAAGGTAAGTTACTTGAGACATTCAAGTAACTTACATTTATATTACAGGTAACTTGTTTTCATTTGTCTGATTATTGAAAATCCGTGCAACCATCGTGCGAATTCTCCGACAGCAGATGCACGAAATTTCAAAGTCGTGAGCTCTGTTACACAAAAAACACAAAATAGGCGTGACGAGATTTGAAATGCTTCTCGTGGATTCAATGGGCCACGCCTGCTGCTGGACTCAGCCGCCGAGTAAATAAGCTGGACCTCCCTATTGATTCGCTTGTTTACTAGGCTACCAAGCAGTAGAAGCCGCTCCATCTTCTTCCAGCTCCCTTCCTTCTCTTCAGAGAAAATTTTAGAATTCTTAGGAAAGTTTCAGATTCATCTTCAAAGGTTATTTGAATTATTCAGTGGAACTAATTTTATCGTTTATAATTGCCATTTTATACGTATTTTTTCGTTTTTAAAAATATTTTTTTTGAAAATTGAAATTGCTCCCAGTAATGTTTTTTTAAATTTCTCTCGCTTGCTGAAACTCCATTATTTAACTACAATTTTTTTGCTATTTTCCTTATATTTTTCTATATTCCTTATATTTATTAATTTTCTATTTATTTTATGCTATTTCCAAGCTCCAAGCTTTTCATTTTGTTTTTTTTTTCGCAAATTTTTTTTGGCTTATGGTTTTTCCATAGTTTTTCTTCTTTTCACATACTTAATGAAGAGCACCTCTTTTGCATTTTTTTCTGAATTTCAGTGGACCACTTAAATGATGTTATAAGATATAATACTTCAAATCTGAGTGCATTTTGGTAGAAAAAAATTAAAGTTTGTTCTAAAATTTTTGAGTTAACTTTTACTTACAGAGATTCGCCGGCATTTTCTCCTGATTTACTGGAATCTTCTTTTTTGAATTGTTTGTCTCAAGATTTTCCTAATAATTTTGTCTCATTTATCAAAAATCTATCTTTATATCAATCGCTATTCAACTGAGGCCAAAATTGAACCATAGTTCAAATATTATTGAAATTCAAATGCTTTGGTATAGATTTTTGATTTCCTGCAATTTGTTTTGTTTTTCAATTATTTGGTTTGTTCGGAATGTAGAACGGTTGAATTCGTGGCATATGCAGTCACGAGAAAAATTTTCTATTCTTGTCATGTGTTTTTACAGAACTCGATTATTTACAGTCGTGCCCAAGAGTCTTGACCCAGCTGCGGACAGCGCGAGCGGTCGCATCGCGGCGCGCATCTTTAAAATCCGCAAGTGGAGACGAATAAAACAGTCAAGCGTCCTAAATTTTTAATGGTAAATTACTCAGTACTCGTCGCGACGCAACCGCTCGCTTGGGCATGACCTACTCAAATTTTTATATGTAGTTATACATGAATGTTTCTCTAGTGTAAAATTATTTTCTTAAAAAGATGATTAGATTGTTCACAGAGAGCGAAATTTTCTCCGAGTTTCAGTGTGATGATGGACAGTTTAAGTCACTCTGTTATGAGACTGTCCGTACACGCGGTCGGCGTGCGTGTCGAGCGGCCATCGCGAAGGCGTATTTTTCTCGACGAGCTTCCCCACGACTGCGAGCAGCTGACGGGGATTTTATTCCCTTTTTGGGTGATAATGCTGCTAATCGATTTCCATGACCCTAAAATGCCTCTGCCAGGCGTGCCTGACACGCACGCCGACCGCGTGGGCGGACAGTCTCGTTCAGACAGACTGTAATGTTCCTGATACAACCTTTTTCTTGGTTGTACGGGGACTAGTTTGATACGAATGTTAGTTTTTGGTGTAGCGCATAAATATTGTTACGCAATAAATTTAACAAAATTAATTGACTCTCCGTGATTATGAACGGATTAGACATTTTATGAAGACTGAATTCTGTGGCATCAATGTCAATTTGGATTAATTTTGAAGATCTATAAACTAGAAAAATTGTTATAAAACATCCTAAACGCCGTTATAAAAAAAGAAATTCAAAAAGTCTTACACAGCATCTTGCAGAGTGTACTTCTTGGCATTTACCTATATCACAGAGGCTAATAATAATCCTAATTGTGGTTATGACACCCTATACCGTATCTGCCTAATTATAGTCTGCCGTCTGCTAAAATTATACGCCTCGACCTCCCTTATTTCGCTCTTGCCAAGCCCCTCTTCATTCTCATTAGCATTGCTGTTCACCTGCGGCGTCGTCAGACTCTACTTTGTCACTTTGCTCCGAATCAACCCTATAAACGAACTGACAAGAGAATGACACTGACACAAAGTGGCCATTTCAAATGAAATATACTCTGCTTCTCTGGGCCAAATTTCGGTCCGCAGTTGCGTGTAGACACGCTTTGCGGCCGCGCGCTTTTGAGTAAAAAGAGCTTCCAGCGCCGCAGCCGCTGATCTGTTGACTCTAGGTGGGTTTTATAAACTCGAAACTAAATCGAATTGGAGAAAATTGGATAAAAGACCATACCGATTCGGCTTGGGCGCTGGAAACTCGACTAAATCGAGCGTTTGCGGCAGCAAAGCTTGTCGACACGCAATCGCGGACCGTTTTTTATTGCCCAGAGAAGCACAGTACGTTTCTATGACCTACTTTTGACGTAGAGTTAGAATTTTCACATTTCTGCTGCAAAACATTTCTCTCAACTGAATTCAGCGCTTCTTTCAGGCGCCTTATGAGATGCATCGATGTGATTTCCACACTAGGAACCATCCTATACTGTTTTTACGTTGAATTATGCAAATCTTAATCAAAGCGCAATTCCGGTCCGCACTTGCGGCAACCGCCGTTGTATTATGCAACACGATGACAATGGCCCTTGAGCAAAGGTTAATCGTGCTGGGACCACTCAGGAATTTTTGAACAAGTTACCTGCAACTTTAACGCAAGTTGCGTGATGACTTCACGCAACTTACTCTGAATTCGCATGTAACTTGAAACGATGCTGCGCGCAACTTGCTTCAATATTACACGTAACTTACCCAGTATTGTGAGTAACTTGTAGTGTTGTTTAATGTAAGCCGCTGGCGGCCCCAGATGGCTGTCGGCGAGCAACGCGGCCAGCTCGCCGACAGCCATCTGTGGCCGCCAGCGGCTGGGCGGGATCAAGTACCTCAAACTTGAGTAATTCAACCGACGATGATGCTTACACCGAAGTCCTGCCTCGAGGGTGCGTTGTACACTTCCCTTGGAGACATCCTTCCGCGCAGATAAGTTGCAAGTGCGAAAAACTAACACATTTAGGTTACACGCGAGTACTTTATGTCGCATGTAAGTTAACTCGTACCGTGGAACACACTTACTATGTTGAAGGTCACATGTAACCTAAAGTTGTAAAGATAAGTCACAGGTAACTTGTTCAGAGTCCTTAATTTGCATGTAACTTAATCAGAAATTTCTGAGCACGTGGTCTTAGCACGATTATCGTCGTGTTGCGCTATGCAACAGCGATTGTCCGCAAGTGCAGACCGGAGTTTCGCGCCGAGAATGACTATACCAAGTTGAAGTCGCACCCATTGTGGCCTGTTGGCGCAGTGGTAGTGGGCGCTGCAGCAGGGAACGTGGTCACGGGTTTGAATCAGGGATGACCGGAATTCCGATGATGTTTGGCCTTTCGATTTCCGAGAAAAAGCCTGAAAATGAGGAAGAAGTCGGAAATATCCACGAAATCAGACTTTTTGAGAACATTTTCTTATTAAATCCCTAGAGGTTTATTCCGGGCTTGAAGTTCGGATTCGAGGTCCGTCTTCACTCCTCGCAAAGCCAGAGCTGCTTGTATTTACATGAAAATTATTCAATAAAGAAGGATAAGCACAAGTTTTTTTATAGGAATTTCGCTGGAGGAAATTCCGATTTCCGAAATTTCTAAAGTCATTTCGATTTTCGGAAATAGAAAAAGTTCAGAATAAAAAAAACCGCTCATCCCTGGTTTAGATCCATGCTGCATGCTTCTTTTTGCTTTTTTGTAAAACACTAATATTCATCACCTTAAAAGTTGAGGAGCAGCAGTTCTATCGTGCGAGAGCTTTTTGTAGAAAATTGAAGCGTTCCAGTCGGTAAGTTCTGATCCCAGCGGCTGGTTTTTATTGTGAAAATAATTGGACTTCAACCGAATTTATGGCTACAAAATATGTTGCACATGTGGTAACTCTGCACAAAACCTTCAAAACAAAGCATCTTTTTTATAATGAGACAAACGATCAAGTTGTGCGACTACAAGAGAATTCGTTCGAAAATTTTGACACTAAAAGGCACAAAACACCCAGAAAATTATTTCTAGTTTCTATGCTGATCTTGGAGAGGGTGGCACGCTGATCACAGTGATGTCCCTGAAATCGTCCAAGACCCCCTATGAACAGAGTTATGGCTCCTCAAAGATACCTATGAGGATAAAAAAGTGGTGGACGAGTTGTCTCAGGCCTGCATCTCTCTTCATTCGCAATCGTTGCGAGCCAGAATAAAGGGTCGTTTATACTCCAGCCGCTGAGCGGCGCGGCACAGTGCATTTCTGTAATATTGATCATGCGGCGCGGCACGATCGATATTGCAGGATTGCACTTGACCGCGCCGCTCGGCGGCGAAAGTATAAACGACGCCTAAGGAGACAGTCCAGCAATGGACTGAAGGCGAAGGACGTCAGGCCTGTGGTGGTCGCTTATATCTCGCTTATTTGGAGGAATCGAGATCTCGTACTCGGCACGTGTTATACAGGAGAGGTCTGCTACACAATGAAATAAGAATCACAAAAATTCATGTCCGAGGGTGTTCCGTGCCTCTAAGAGACCGCGCACTTCACAGCCAATCAATTCAGTAAGTTTTCAAACCCAATTATAGTTGTAAATGATTATGTCAAAAACGCAGGCTATAAAACTGCGAAATTCACTTGGTTCCTACGCGTGCTGGTGCGGTGCGGAGGTTAGAGACAGTGAGAGAGCGGGGCAGACGGAGGCTAAGGCGTCGCGCGCGTCGCTGGCGCCGCTCGCGTCTCGAATTATGTGAATTACAACGTTTTCTAGAGAGTAGATAGAAGGTGTTGAATATCTGCATACCAGTTATGCAAGGTTTTTTAAGTAAGGATATTTTGAGAGTAATTGAATAATTTTTTTCTGAAGTAAAACAAAAAAATCGAGTGTAGTGACGTGGGTGCACAGTGCGGACCCGCGGTCCCAGGGGCAAAATAGCCGTGGGTGCGCAGTGTGGACACGTGGTCTCTTAAGTGGTAATGGATGGAATGAGCGTGGCCGGCCGAAATCAATATTGATTAAGAGGTCACGGCCTTAAAGGCACAGTCCAACCTCAGAGATATTTTTTGATATTATGGTCCGGTCGCCGCCTATAGAAACCCTGCCAAACGCGAAATCTCAATTCGCTCAAATAAGCGAGAAAAAGCTAGGAAAAAGTCGGCCACGCCTCCTTGAAAGAAAAAATGAGTAACGCCCACCGCCAGGTTTCCGACCTCTATAGAGTAGAGATTTTATTGGTTTTGTGAATGATTTTATTCAAATCCTATGTTCTTCTATTCGTTTTCGAGCTGGCTTTATATTTTGGCCTGCTACAGAACGATAGCTGCGAACAACGAGAAAATACAGGCTCGAGACAACTCGTCCGAGATTTTCTTGCCGTTCAAATTCGAAAATTTGGGAAGCCGCAGTTCCGTTCGTAGTGAGTTCTGACTAATTCTGAATAACCATTGTGATCAGCGTGAAATTTTCTCTAAGATAGGCAGGGAAACGGAAAATCGATTCCGAGGCTGGACTGTGTCTTTAAAACGATTAAGCTGACTCAAGTGCCATAAGCAAAAAAGTCTTTCGGAGAACTACGACGCTAGGCTGTAAAAGCTAAAATACCATATTCCTATTGCAGCCTACGCTAGTCCACTCGAGTACGATAAAAGGACCTCAAAATCGTGTTTTAGCGCCCTAAAGAACTCTCCTATAGACGATGTATAGGCGAAGAAAGTGTTTCGAACTTCGCAGCCCTATGGGTAAATTAGCCCGGGGTCATACTTCCCGCGACCAGCGACGGCGACGATGCACACCAGGCATATCAATTTTCGGTCGATATGGATAGTAACCATTGCGTCGCGTTGCGCGTTGCTGGAAGTATGATCCCAGCCTCAGGGATAACGCGGCCCCACAGATTAGCTCAGTCTAACTTTTGATGGTACAGAGGTTAAAGAAATAATTGTCCTGTGTCCAGGTGGCCATTCGTAGTTCTGAACACAATTATGAGGTCCGTTCGGTTTTTTAGAAGGCTTTTATAAGGCTACGGCAGGTATAAAGTCACTTAAATATAGAAATCAATCGAAAAACGATCATAATTCCGTTTAGAGGAATGCACTGCAGCTGTCATGTAAAAAATCGAATTCTGCGTCAAAACTTGGTCCTGTAAACGTGTATTTTATCTGAAAAGTTCCCCACCTTTATGAGAATCACTTCTAGGCCGGCGTCACATGACAACTCAGCTATGGAGTTTGCAGAGTGTTCGGCTGAGGGTCGCAATATGTATCGCCCTAGCACTGACCATCGAGGGCCTAATGAGGAGCAATCTGAATATGGTAACTGATAGTTAGCCTTAGCCCACAAATCCTTCTAACGATTTTTTTTATTATAGCTACACATTTTAGGCTATGGTCTGCATGCTGAACGAGACAGTCATAGCCGAAAGACCACGACTTTCAAATTCCAACCACTCCACGAAATGTGAAGTGCTAAAGTTTGGGAACGAGCAAGTCTACAGATATGTGAGTTATACCCATGATTCGACTGGCTAGGTTTACTTGAAGTAAATGTCGATGAACTTGGTACCGGACCTAACCAGTAATATTGTTATTCCAGAACGGCGAACTAACATGGACTTCGCAGCAACGTGCAGTGATATTCGCCTCGTTCTACGCTGGAGGCCTTCTGGCCACGCTCGTCACTGAGGTTCTTCTCAGGCTTAGTCTTAGGCTTAGACTCAATGCTTATAATTGGAGGAAGGCATCCGTACGTCGTGTTTAGAGGCTAAACCGATGGGTTGGAGCCAAACGTCTCGTGCTTCATGGCGCTGTCATCAACGTTTTGGGAACTTTTGCAACCCCAACGGTGGCCATCTATTTCGGGTCGGTACCGATGGTCATCTTACGGTTCGTCATGGGCTTCGGACAGGTATGTGAAGGAAATTTGAAGCTTAAAGGTCATAGACGGGTACTGTGGCCTTGCCACTTGGTTTAAAATACATAATTCTTCGAGTTTTCGTAGGGTCTTCTTTGGCCGTGCATGAGCGTACTGGTTGGCCACTGGTTTCCACCCACGGAGAAGAGCACGGCGCTGGCGATTGCCACCACTGGAAATCAGGTTCGTGCGAGATTTTTTTTCCCGCTCGTAGATCACTTATGTTCCCTTTCACTTTGTCTATTTACCTCCGTATACATTGAACAGGCAAGCTGCTTCATATAGCCGAGCGATTGGATAAGCTATCTTTCCAAAAGTAGGCCTCGCTCTTTTGCGAGGATAGCTCATTCAAACTCACTGCTTTTGCGACACGGTGCGCAAGTCCCTCATCATTTTCAGCCCAACAGTTTAACTCCCCCGTCTCCAAAATTTTAAATATTTGGAAATTTTTACGCCCCCCTCGTTGTTCCCCGAGTCAGCATTAACCGCTTAACCAGGATGTAAGCATAATTGCACATTGAATGACGGCTATGTAAACCTGTTGAGGTTTCATGCCTGCAATCTTTATATAAGCTAGAAGATGTACTGTATGTATTCTGCAGCTTTCCGTCGTAATAGCAATGTTTGCCACGGCTGAGCTCTGTCAACTGCCACTTATGGGAGGTTGGCCAATGGCGTTCCACGTATACGGTAAGTGCTGTAGGAGGTCTTCAACTTGTACATAAATGCAGAGAAAAACTAGTGTTGCGTTTTAGGAGTTCTCGGGGTTCTACTTTGTTTTCTATGGCAGGTGTTTGTCGAAGATGATCCGGCGCAGGCCAGAGGCATTACCGATGATGAGGTGCAGGTCATTCACAACACGAATGGCCGCCGTCCTCGTGTTCAGGTACAAACTCACCAACATGTTGGGTTAAGCATTGGGTGCGACATTTTCATACTTTAATCCTTCCAGGCCCTACCTCTTAATGTTCTAGAGAGCCAACTGGGTTCAACTTCTGTCATCTCCAGTGGTATGGTCGATTGCTGGCAGTGCGTTCGCTCACAATTTTATCACCGTCGGTACTGTGACCTATCTGCCACTGTACTACAAAACCGTTCTGAACATGAGTCTGACATCGGTGAGTGCAAATTTCGGCCCCTTATCTATCTTTTTTTTGGAAATGACACAACAGGGTGGAAGAACATCCTGATAAGGTGGTCACGACTCCTTTACAACACTTTATTGGGGAGACGAACACCGTTTACGACTTATAGAACGGAATCCTGTCAGCTCTGCCATTCATCTGTCAGTTCATCTCGAAGATCATCTACGCTGGATTCGCGGACGAGTCGAAGAAACGAAATTGGATGGGCTTCACCAGTGTAACCAAGGCCTGCAACACCAGCGGTCAGTCATAAGAATTGGTTGACACGTTTCACCACCGCGTCGCAGAAGCGTCAAGGGTGCGACATGCAGCGGTAGTTAGTATAAACTAGTAACAATTAAAGTTAGAGCTGTTTTCCAGCGTCCATTGGATTGGCCGTCTGTTTCGGCTTGCTATGTTTCTGTGACTGCACGTATCGCTGGACGGCTGTGGTCCTGGTCTGTCTGGCTATGGCATTTGTATCAGGATATGTCCCAGGGTATAACACCAGGTGGGTGGTAGTTGTCAGTTGTCTGATTTCCGGAGAGGTCTCACAGGTCCTCCTTCATGTTGAAGGGATTGAGACATATTGTGAGAGGGGGGCAGTGATGTGCATTGATTGACAGCAAGCGTCTCATTGGTCTGAGTCCTCATGACCTTGTGCAGTTGAAATTCTGAGCTAGTTTCTTTTGACGAGACCCAAAAATTCACAAAAAGGGATTGGGGACAGCAATCCCTGTGTGAAGTCATCAAACCTAATGATAAACAACTTTATGACAGCAACATTGAACAAGTTCGAGGGATGCGGACAAACTATGTACAGTGGAAGCATTTCTACTATAAGTAAATTTCAAACCATGCAACCAAGAAAAAAAGAAAACCGGACAATCAGAAACAGCCGTACCTCTTCACTCTTCTATCACCTTTTTATTTATTTTGTTACTATTCATTTGTTACGCTCGAAAGAACACACCGAGTCAAAAAAATCAAGCAGTGAGAGGGAATCCCAGAAGGATTCATCAACACTAGAAGGGAAAAACAGTTGAAACAAACCTTGGAGAAAGAGAGTGAATGAAATTTTTCGTTCCCAAATGTGCAAAAAAATCGATCAGAGTCTCCGACACTAGCAGCGGACTCCTACAGGTGAAAACGACGATCGCGGTCTCCCACAGGAGCTGTTTTGTCCTGTAGGAGACCGAACTAAAGTGAAGCGGTCTCCTACAGGACACGCTGCCGCATCGCTTCCACTGGGTCTCCTACAGGGCGAAACAGCTCCGGTAGTTGTCCTGGAATGCTCACGTTGAACCATTGATCGAACCCGCGCGTTGTACGATACGCGTGTGCATTATACTTGTTATCCGAAGGTAATTCCTCGGATAATGGATCGATTCGGATAATGCCATTTTAAATTTACCGGATATTGGTTCGATCCAGATAATGCGTTTTTTCAAATTTTCGGATATTGGATTGATCCACATAATGCCATTTTTCCAATGATTCGGATACGGATATCCGTCGGATAATTTCGGATAAATTTCGGATATTATCGGAACAAACCTCAGGCAACACACAAACACACATACACACACACACACACACACACACACACACACACACACACACACACACACACACACACACACACACACACACACACACACACACACACACACACACACACACACACACACACACACACACACACACATACACACATACACACATACACACATACACAGATACACACATACACACATACATACATACACACATACACACTTACACACATACACACATACACACATACACACAGATACACACATACACACATACACACATACACACATACACACTTACACACATACACACATACACACACACACATAGAGTTCGCGCAATAACTTTAGTCTGATGAATGGACGGGGCTGCGACGGTAGATCACTCCGCACGAATCGAAACCACATTCTCCAGTGAGCCCGCCAAACCCGCACGGTCACCCGCCTAGTCCATGCGTCAGACTAAAATAACAATGGAAACCATACACATACACACACTTTCCTACATTTGACCTAAAATGAACCGATTTTTATCCGTTTTATCCGTTTTTATCCGATTTCATCCGATTTTACGCAAATTTTATCCGTTTTATCCTATTTTTACCCAATTTTTATCCGTTTTATCCGATTTTATCCGATTTTACGCAAATTTTATCCGTTTTATCCGGTTTTTATCTGATTTTTATCCGTTTTATCCGTTTTTATCCGATTTTATCCGAATTTTTGACCCTTCGGATAATGGTTTGATTCAGATAAAGCCGATTTTAAATTTCCCGGATATTGGTTCGATTCAGATAATGCGTGTTTTCAAATTTTTGGATATCGGATTATCCGAATCTCGGATATCCGGTCGGATATCCGAAATGGAGTGATTCGGATACTAAGTATAGTGTGCATGGGGTGGAGAGCTGATTCGCCCATGGGGCCCCTCTCATTGACTGATTGAGGTGCTTAGGAGCCGAATTTCCTCCTTGATGGTAAGTGAGGGGGAACGTAATGGGGCGTAATGCCCTACACTGATTTTTGCCGTTGACAAAATTGTCAACGAAGAAGTGTGAAAATCATGCTTCGAATTGAAAAAAAAAATTCGAAAACAAGGCGATTTTGGCTTGATTCCAGCAAACGTTTTTTGAAATTCCCTCCAAGCTACCGTACAAGTTCCGGTCTCCTACAGGAGAATAACAGGACTCCTACAGGAGTATCACAGGACTCCTACAGGAGAAAACCAGGACTCCTGTTGCAGGGGAGACTAGGACTCCCAGCCGACTCCTGTGGGAGTCCACTGCCAGTGTCGGAGAGTTGCTCAGACAAACTCACGGCTCGTCCGCGGCGGCAGATGAGCTTTCGGGACGGTCCGCGGCGCTTGACGGCTGATCCGCGGCACGATTGGTAGTGGGACGGTCAAACGGCCGATCCGCGGCGCTGTGTGTTCTAGATAGGGTGGTTTCGGGGCGCACCGGCAGTCCACCATCTCGATACCGATCGCCCAAAAGCAGCCACATATATTTTTGAATTGTTTTTGGATTGAACGACTCCACCACCTCATTCCCCGCAGTCTTAAGACAATTTCCCAGCCACTGACTTCGACTTTCTCGTATTTGCAACTTCTTCAAGCCGTTATATCCACATACACGCTAATTTTTCTTTCCAGATGCCGTCGCAACAAGTTCTAGGGCAGAAAAATTCCCGGTGGTAAATAAATTTTCATATTCTCGTTCATTCTTGGGATTCGCCTCTGATTTTGTTATTTTTTTCATTCAAATAATTTTTATGATTGTTTGGTTTCGTAATTCCCCTCATGTGTTTTTTTTTTCAAGAATAGTTCCGGTTTGATCACGAGTTCGATCGATATCGGCATGAAACCATTTATCCTAGGAAACCAAACAATCATGTAAATCACTGGAATGTAAGGAAGAAAAACAAAAAGAGAGAATCACAAAAATAAACGTGAAATAAAAATTGAATACCACCGTGAATTTTTTCTCCCCCAGAAGTTGTTGCGGAGCCATCTGGAAGGAAAAAATTGGTGCGCATGTAACTAGATATAACACTTTATTATATGAAGAAACACAGAAGGACGGGTTTAGTCACAGATGTCAAGAAAATTGGAGAAAAAAAAACACCTACAATCAGCTGATCGGCTACGGCGCAGGAATATCGTCCGCGTGCGGCCGCGAGGCGTATCAATACGCAATTGCAGAGGGGAACTTGACGCAGAGGAGTGGAATTTGACGCAGAGAAGCACAGGATTACGTGAGAACTGGCCCGCGCCGCGATTTGTAAGCTCTGAAACTTTAGAGTACAGTTAAACAGAAAATCTGATTTTGTGTGAAAACTTCTTTTCTTAGGCTTTTACACTCTCCTGATTTTGTAAGGAGAAGGAAAGCCCGGGTTAACGCGAAGTTTCACGTGGGGGAAAAATCAGGTGCGGACCAGTTCTCCGGCAACTAGAAGCACAGTACATGAACTCTGTTTCCATCGAGTGGGATATTCTAGTAGAGCGCAGTCCTTATATTCTCGCTCAGTGTATTTTGCTTACGCAATTAAAATGCACGCAGTGCCGCTTACAGTAACTGGAAAATCAAATCGGTCGCCGCCGCAACTGCCGCTTTTGCCGCTTACTGGTGTATGGGTTCTCTGACCTCTAGAATGGCCAATTAGATGGAAACAGAGTCAGTTCACCCACCCCCAATCGACTCATTGGCCGTAAGACAGATTTCGGCATTGGAGCACGCTTTTCGTGTTAGCCTTCTAATCTCCTCAGAAAGCATCAGTATCACAATTTCGCAGGATTGCTCTACCGTACGACTTACTTTCAGAGGTAGAACAGCTCAATTGACATGTAGAACTGGTTTCGGTGTGCATTCGGAGACTTGTTCAGTTTACAGCATATTGCAATGTATGCCCATGGTACCATGAAGAACTGATTGTGCAATAACTAAGTGTTACAGGTCTTCAGTCTAAACTAATATTACAAAGCTGTTGCTTAAGAGTCATAAAATATGAGCTTTCGATTTCGAGAATTTGCAGCTCACGATCATACATTAATCATTTGTTCATAATCATAATTATTCATCACCGATGTCTAAAAGATTGCAATAAAATATAATATTTTCACAATACTTCTTCAGCCATACATTCCACAGTTGTACAGCTAAACTATATCGAAACCAGTTATGCATGTTAATCGAGCTGTTCTACTCTTGAAATTAACTGGTACGATGGAGAAGTCCTGCAAAATTGTGATATTGAGGCTTTCTGAGGAGTATGGAATGCTAGCGCGAAAAGCGTACTCCAATGCCAAAATCTGTCCCACGGCCAATGAGTCGATCGGGTGGGCTGGATAACATTATTCAAAAGGACGGTCCGCGGCGGCTCTCAGGACGATCCGCGGCGGCTGTCAGGACGACCCGCGGCGCCTGCAGGACGATCCACGGCGCATTGCCGGCGCATCCGCGGCTTCGGTGAAGGATCGTCCGGTCGTCGGCCGCGGACGATCCTGCGAAAGCGCCGCGGATCGTCCTTGGACTTCTCTGAGTGAAACAATATTCGTCGTACTTCCCGCCCTTTGCGAGCCTACACAACAACTCACATGACCGACACTGACGTTCTTGACATTATCGCCATGAAAAAGCCGTTTGTTGTGCAACTCACTCAGTAAACACCTCTCATCATTTCCTAAGTTACTATGTGGTCTTCGAAGGTGTTTGTAACTCGTTTATTTTATTTTCAGTGTCGTCTCAATAGCGCCGAGTCAAACAGCTGCAATCGCCTCTTTCAGCCGAATCTGGGCTCAGGTTAGTCAACTTGCTGCTGCAAAGGTATAGTAGTGTTGCTTACGGAAATTGACCTTTCGGCTCGTGGCAATGTACCAGCAATGAGTTACGGTAGTAGTCGTGTTGGGACCTGCCGCCGCTAGTTAGCGACTCATGTTTGGCCTCGGCAGTACAGCATTTCAGATTCGACAGGGCTTCTGTGTATGAGTTCGTCTTAGGATTTAGGGCTCTGTATGGTACCCTACTCATCCTTGAAAAGACTAAACGGTAGTAGTAGGTCACGAACGTGGAATGTTGATGGCTCTCAATATGTATATTGTCAACGTATTTACCTTGTGCTCCTGGTTCAGTGATTTCTTTATCTCTACCGAACAGTACAACTGCACAAAAAGTTGCTGATGCGGAGAAGATGCTGAGAAGAAGAAGAAGATGATGCTCTTTTCGAGACCTCTAATCTAGTTTATATTCGGCAGTGCCGTTCACATAAAACACGAAACACAACATAGGCGCAATCGAGCTAACAAAACATGCGAGCATTGCTCACAAGAAACATATGATAACCCAGCAAAAAGCGATCATTCTACATTCCTAGGTCGCAACTATCGCGACATACTTTTTAGAATTTGTGATGTGGCGACATTCTTCAAGCTCTACGCGTGGTCTGTTAATGCTGATTAGTCAGCGTAATCTTCATAGTGACTATATTTGAGAGCTTCTGTCAGTTTGTGCGAAAATATCATAATCCTAGTCAGAGGGCACCTGAGGATTAACCATTCATCGATCCTGGATTTGTGAATTGCGAAGACCGAGTTAAAACTGAAGTTCCGTGAGCTACACTCAAAGGAGATACTGTACATGGTCTACCGTAACCATACCTTTTCAGATCGCCTCATCCCTAGCACCCTACGAGATCGGAGCCCTCACAAAACAGGTAGAAAGTTTTTTTCCAAATGAGAATTTCAGAGGAAGTGTACTACTCGGTACTGGTACAACCACTCTACCACAACAGCACGTTGACGTTCATATGCATGCGTGACCTCATTTGATAATGTTGTAGACAGTAAAAAGGGTTCATTGTCAAGCGATTCTAGGGTATTCTGGAGGAATGGCGAATAGTCTTCGTGACAATTGTGGTCATATGTCTGTCGACTGGACTCTTCTTCCAGGTATCCGGTTCAGGTAAGTCTCGCCAGCAGTTGCATAGCTCCACCCTGCCACATCAATCATGCCCTCTTCAGCCGATGTCCAACCATGGGATCGTGTCGTTGAAGACGAACCAAAGCAGGAGTTGATTGAGGAGAAACCGAATATAGAGTCGAAAGACGCCAACTGTTAACAAAACACTACCATTAACTGCTATTAACCACACCTTCCATTTTTAGTTCTCCCCTTATTAATCACTACTACATAGTATGTAGGCATTGAGATAGCCGTGTGTTGTTTTCTACATATTGACGTTGTGTAATACGTACAAAATTGTGATCTGCATACATATCAAAATCAACCCAGTCATGTACGGGTACTGGATCAATTCGTCGTACATCTTGCGAGTGTTTTTTCTCTTTAGACCTTGGCGTAGGCAACCCGTCGTTATGGTAGGTCGTTTAACCATGTTGTTTTAGATTTAGTTCCTGGTGTTTGTAAAAGTTGATTTTTGTCATAATCATGTGCACCATACAAAATTCGAAAGTGAGACATTCCAATTAATTAGATCTTTTCTGAAGGCCATTTGGCTAGCTACCTCTTAAGATTTCCATGTTGAGAGAAGTTCGTATTTATTCATTAATGTAGCTTAGAAATGAATCGTTGGGACACTTGTATGAGCAAAATATGTATGCACAGCTGGCGTGGATCCTAGTGATGAGAAATTCACGCTGGTTACCAGATTGCCTCCGAAATCGCTCAAAACTAGCTTGAAATGGAATCATAGCCCCTCAAAGATTTTGAATTTGAACGGCGAAAAGTTTGTGGACGAGTTGTCTCGGACCAGTTTTTCCCGCTATATGCAGTCATCGCTCTCAAGCAGGCCACAGTATAATGTCAGAACGAAAACAAAATAAAATTAGCATGGATTTCAAATGAAATAAATCGCGCGTTTCTTCCCTATTGAAATCGAAAACTTGTGGGTGGGCGTACAACATTTTCCCTTTTGACCGAATTGAGATTTCGCACCTGGCGGGGTCGCTACTCACGGCGGTCGGAGTATAATATTAAGAAAAGTGCGGGTTCAATTCCCGGCCGGGGAGAAGTTTTTGCTTTTCTCTCACAGTCCTCGTTGGTGGCAGCCGAACAGATAAGCGGACAGAATTGCGCCAGTGACGGGTCCTCGGTAGTATAGTGGTGAGTATCCGCGTCTGTCACATGCGAGACCCGGGTTCAATTCCCGGCCGGGGAGAAGTTTTTGCTTTTCTCTCACAGTCCTCGGTGATGGCAGCCGAACAGATAAGCGGACAGAATTGCGCCAGTGACGGGTCCTCGGTAGTATAGTGGTGAGTATCCGCGTCTGTCACATGCGAGACCCGGGTTCAATTCCCGGCCGGGGATAAGTTTTTGCTTTTCTCTCACAGTCCTCGGTGATGGCAGCCGAACAGATAAGCGGACAGAATTGCGCCAGTGACGGGTCCTCGGTAGTATAGTGGGGAGGATCCGCGTGTGGCACATGCGGGGCCCGGGGTCAATTCCCGG
This sequence comes from Aplectana chamaeleonis, assembly GCA_029168955.1. Taxonomy (NCBI): domain Eukaryota; kingdom Metazoa; phylum Nematoda; class Chromadorea; order Rhabditida; family Cosmocercidae; genus Aplectana; species Aplectana chamaeleonis. Next base: position 770,551 of record JAPDOI010000343.1, read on the forward strand.
CCGGGGATAAGTTTTTGCTTTTCTCTCACCGTCCTCGGTGATGGCAGCCGAACAGATAAGCGGGCAGAATTGCGCCAGTGACGGGGCCTCGGTAGTATAGTGGTGAGTATCCGCGTCTGTCACATGCGGGACCCGGGTTCAATTCCCCGCCGGGGAGAAGTTTTTGCTTTTCTCTCATAGTCCTCGGTGATGGCAGCCGAACAGATAAGCGGACAGAATTGCGCCAGTGACGGGTCCTCGGTACTATAGTGGTGAGTATCCGCGTCTGTCACTTGCGAGACCCGGGTTCAACCCCCGCCGGGGAGAAGGTTTTGCTTTTCTCTCATAGTCCTCGTTGAGGGCAGCCGAACAGATAAGCGGACAGAATTGCGTCAGTGCCGGGTCCTCGGTAGTATAGTGGTGAGTATCCGCGTCTGTCACATGCGGGGCCCGGGTTCAATTCCCGGCCGGGGAGAAGGTTTTGCTTTTCTTCCATAGTCCCCGGTGAGGGCAGCCGAACAGATAAGCGGACAGAATTGCGCCAGTGACGGGTCCTCGGTAGTATAGTGGTGAGTATCCGCGTCTGTCACATGCGAGACCCGGGTTCAATTCCCGGCCGGGGAGAAGTTTTTGCTTTTTCTCATAGTCCTCGGTGATGGCAGCCGAACAGATAAGCGGACAGAATTGCGCCAGTGACGGGTCCTCGGTACTATAGTGGTGAGTATCCGCGTCTGTCACATGCGAGACCCGGGTTCAATTCCCGGCCGGGGAGAAGTTTTTGCTTTTCTCTCATAGTCCTCGGTGATGGCAGCCGAACAGATAAGCGGACAGAATTGCGCCAGTGACGGGTCCTCGGTAGTATAGTGGTGAGTATCCGCGTCTGTCACATGCGAGACCCGGGTTCAATTCCCGGCCGGGGAGAAGTTTTTGCTTTTCTCTCATAGTCCTCGGTGATGGCAGCCGAACAGATAAGCGGACAGAATTGCGCCAGTGACGGGTCCTCGGTAGTATAGTGGTGAGTATCCGCGTCTGTCACATGCGAGACCCGGGTTCAATTCCCGGCCGGGGAGAAGTTTTTGCTTTTCTCTCATAGTCCTCGGTGATGGCAGCCGAACAGATAAGCGGACAGAATTGCGCCAGTAACGGGTCCTCGGTAGTATAGTGGTGAGTATCCGCGTCTGTCACATGCGAGACCCGGGTTCAATTCCCGGCCGGGAGAAGTTTTTGCTTTTCTCTCACAGTCCTCGTTGATGGCAGCCGAACAGATAAGCGGACAGAATTGCGCCAGTGACGGGTCCTCGGTAGTATAGTGGTGAGTATCCGCGTCTGTCACATGCGAGACCCGGGTTCAATTCCCGGCCGGGGAGAAGTTTTTGCTTTTCTCTCACAGTCCTCGTTGATGGCAGCCGAACAGATAAGCGGACAGAATTGCGCCAGTGACGGGTCCTCGGTAGTATAGTGGTGAGTATCCGCGTCTGTCACATGCGAGACCCGGGTTCAATTCCCGGCCGGGAGAAGTTTTTGCTTTCTCTCATAGTCCTCGGTGATGGCAGCCGAACAGATAAGCGGACAGAATTGCGCCAGTGACGGGTCCTCGGTAGTATAGTGGTGAGTATCCGCGTCTGTCACATGCGAGACCCGGGTTCAATTCCCGGCCGGGGAGAAGTTTTTGCTTTTCTCATAGTC